>OU015495.1:214947223-214994723 GCA_907164885.2 Dolomedes plantarius
ACTCAGTCGACCATGGGAGTGTCAAAACATTGGAAGAGAGAGAGTTGCAGTTCTAGTGACTGGCAAAGATTTTGAGCATTTGCTTGGCGTACCTGTTGCCCTGATGAGCAGATGAACATCCTAACTTGCATTTTTGTTCCATTCACCTTTAAACAGCTTGCTTGACTCCAGAATCGAAATTTGACTTCTGAACGAGTCTGCTGACCACTGCGACATCAAACTATATCTCACGCTATGTCAGCTTACAGTTTTCGGAACATCAGCATTCTAGTAAATGAAATTCTATTTTTTAATATTCCTCTTGCCAAATAAATCTTTACTCTAATTCAGAGTTACTCAAACTGCGTAACCCAACACCAGGCTCTTATGTGCGGCCTGAAACATTCACATTCATTATCAGGCAGGTGCAGGGCCCGATTATGGGGGCCCCTGGGCAGATGCTATTTGGGGGCCTCCCCCCTTACGAACATTTATAAAAATAAGAACTATCCGTGGGCTATACATACTATTAGAAGTAATAGGTGCATACACCAAGGGGGTTTTGGGGCCCCCTAGCATCAGGGGGCCCTGGGAAAAGTCCCGATTTGCCCATGCGATAAAAAGGTGCTTTTGTAAACAATTTTGGGAAATGCGTGCCTGAAAGATACAAAACCTGCTGCTGACGTTGTTCGCATCAACGTATCTTCGAGAATCCAAAATGAGACATGAAAAGAATTATTATTATTATTTTTTTTCAATGGCTGGGAACTGAGAGATACTCTTTTCCCGGTAGAAGCCAGAAGTGTGTGACCACTTCGTCGCGTGTAATGCATGCGTTGCCCCACACGGGGTGCACCACACGGGGTGGATCCACGCTACACTCGCTTGGTCCCGTCATTTTGAACCGAGTCCGAGTCAAGTGACGAGACCGGAACACTTGACCCCGCACCTCCGGAGGTAATGTTCGGGAACTTGGAGGACATTGCAGCCACGGCAGATTTTTTCCGTGCACCAGCCGCCATTAGTATACACGTCGACGGTTTAGGCAGAGTCGGGTATTTAACCATCAACTTGCAGATCACTGGCTGGACGCGTTTTCTGACCGCGCCCCCGAGAAGAACAAATATAGAAATCGGCTTACTGATACTTACCGTGATGACGTATTGAGATAACCTGTAAGGAATTAGAAACCTTATTTGCTTAAAATAGTCAAAAGTTTGTCACAACATGAAAAATCAGACTCATTTTTAAATAAACGTTGGAATACACTTTTGTTTTGGGTTTTATTTTTTACGTTATTATATGTTATGAGGTATAGTGTACTAATTTGCGGCCCGCGTAACGTATCAAACGTACGCATGCGGCCCGAGAGAAAAAGTGGTTGAGTATGGCTGCTATAATTGATTAAAATAAATCTAATAAATAAAAATGTCTTTAAAATGGAATTTGGGAAAAGTCTATTTATATGGAAAGGCTCTGTAGCCGATATTGGGAGCGGGGTTGCCAAATAAAAACACCGAAATTTAGGGACGGGTTTTGATAACTACACTACTGGGGAGTATGGAATACCCCCCAGGGAAAGGGGGTACGGGGGGGGGGTACTCCTCCGGAAATGTTTCAAATTTTAACCTTTCAAATAGCCATTTTCAATGCATTTTTCATTCAGTTTTGTAACTTACATCGAGTTTAGGTTAAGTAAACAATAATGTAATTACATAGAAAATTTGCAAATCAAAAAAGAAAGTTGGTTTAGGCATATAGTACAAAACTGATTTTGACAGGCCCTTGTATGCGCTGAAACCGGATGTGAACAGGCCCTTGTATGCGCCCAACTCGTGTACAATAAATTTCTCATTTCGGCGAAATACGGGACTTTAGTCTTCCCGTATCAAAAATTCCCGGGACGCGGGACAAAATTTACGAATAAGGGACTGTCCCTTAAAATCCGGGACATTTGGACCTGATTGGGAGCGAAGACTATAGGGCAATTAATACGTCCTGTTTCCTTCTTGGTTTTAGACTTATCTTGTTTATACTTTTGTTTATTGCTTGCCATTGGAAATAATCAAAAACAAAACAAAACTTTGCATCCGTCGCACGGTTCTAAACCAATTAGACAACTGTCAAAATAGTGGACTAAAATTCCTTTATGATGGAAAGACGAGCATCAATACACTTTTGTCTTCTCGTTTATTTAGTCAGAACTAAATGTTTTAAAGGTTTAAAGAGCCACGACTTTTGTCTTTAAATGCGCACTTGGTAATAACCAACATACTATGGATCACCAGACCAAAGGGTTGAACGAGGTTGCGGAAAATGAAACATAGAATTCCGTAAGTGATTAGAGAAGTGATGTTATGGGACGAAAGGCAGATCATCTAATATCACTAATTCTTAATAACATTGTTTAGGGATTTATAGCGGGATTCTTTGTTTAGCGAATAATCTCATTTGCGTAGTAAATATGCATTTTATTTTGAATCATCCTACTTTTGTGGGAAAACAAAACATAACTTATCAGCCAATACATGCCCGAGTTACTGAACACCCCGGCGCTCATACCCAGGCTTGCCTGCTGTAAAATAACTTAAGGGGACAGTGGACTTTCAAAATTGTGAAATTTGTCCAAAAATTCGATTCTTTATTTTATTGAATTGTGAAACTACGGACGAGTAGGAATGTGTCGCAAAAAGAATTTTGAATTTCTGCGATTACTTTCCTAGTTATAGGCATTTGTATTTAATTTAGATATTACGTGGTTACTAATAGCAATAACTTTAAATGTGTTTTTCTCAAACTAAAAATTTTCGTGTCATACGAATATTGAAACTGCTCCGGGCGCATTTCTAATGATCGTATTGCTTTGAAATTGAAGTTTTATATACTTAACTGTATATCAAATAATTCTTATTGAAAACAATTATGCTTCGTAGCACAGAATTTCTAAATTTTGTACTCGAAAAGATGATTTATAGTTATTCTGCGTCATAAAAAGGGTGTATTCACTATTATTATTTTTTTTCTCTTTATATTTTGAATGAATGCTTAAAATAAGCGATAAGTTTCATTATTAGTTCTATAAGGTATCCTGTAAATAAAAATTACCGTATTATATGCAAAAGAAATGCGCGTGGAACATTTTTAATGAGGCCAATTTTTGATATAATTAATAATTCATAATTCATAAATTATTAATATTTTATCTTTAAATTTCAACCACTTTTACATATCTATGGTACAAATCACATATTCAAATTTCAAGCAAATCCATTGAAAGCAAAAAAAGTTAGGTTTGAAGGTCCACTGTCCCCTTAAGTGAGACTGTGCGGCTGAATAATTGTTACGGAAATAAGATAACGAATTTTTTGCTTCCATTTTTACAAACTTGGAAAGCATAAACGCCCAATGACTTGAAAGCCTCTTGTTTTCTACAGATTATACCATCGGGTTACGCCACTGATCTTCCAGAACAATCCTATTTATTTCTAGCTATTTCCCTTCCATCTGTCTCTTCTTCAGTTGCTCCTAATTAGAATTGCAGTATACCGCCAACCTCCACATTCCCGTCGCCGTTGCCAAAGTAAATAATAAAAAACTTTGAATATTTCTATCCCACCCTATCCTTAACTTTTTAGTTCTGTTCCTTATATTTAACAAAATAAAGTAAAACAATGCATTGTACCGAGGAATGTTTTCTGGACTTAAAGATGTGTTTCATCAACATGATACAGTCTAGTGAAGAAAACTTCCCAGGTAATAATTAATGGCAAATTCACAAATAACAAAATAGGCAAAAGTAGACTGTATTGAATTTATGTATTCACGAAAACATTTCACGCAGGTTTTTGATAAATTTATGCATTTTAGGATTCTAGGGACCGCATTGTCATATCATTATTCTTTTTTTTTTTTATCAAAAACTATCCCTTCGATCTCTGTGATTTCTCATCGAAAGCCGCATCACAAAAAATGATATGAAATTTATTTTATAAATCAGCCATGATCTGACATCAAGTCTACCGAATAACACACTCACCTATACGTAAATAAATAAATATGTAAAAGTATTTCTAAAGATATGCGGAGTATGTAATTGAAAAATACTGTGGTGCACCCAGGGGGGGGGGGGCAAGGGGCCCTGGCCCTCCCAAAGAAATAGAAATTGCGTTATAAATATCGATTTTGCATTATAAATATTTTTATCTGTTCATATCGGCCCCCGTTCATGCATTATAAATATTTTTATCAGTTCATCTAGGCCCCCCCCAAGAAAAAAATCCTGGGTGCGCCAATGGAAAAATATAATTTTTACATTTTTATGATAGCCATTTCCTTATTATGTGAATGAAGTACCGAGATAGTACTTCCATTTGGAATATATATTCATGCATACATATTTAACCATAGTTAAATTTTAAAAGTTAAAATCATAAGGAATTTTAAAAACCTGTGCTCGAAAAGTTTGTTGATTTATCTTTTAAATCAGTCTCATTTTAAAAAAGAAAAACTGGACGGTTATTACAGTTTCCTCATAATTTACGATCACGGATTTATATTCAATACACGTGCTGTGCATTGTTTCCCCAAACTCTTCCGATAGCCTGAAACAAACGCTCTTTGTGAAAAAAAGAACGTTAATGGTTCAGAATTGAGAACGCATCGCATTCTCTCAAAAAACGGGCTTTAAAATGAGCCTTTGTTATCGAGGTTTTCACGAATTAATCATTTATTTTTCGGAAAAGAATTCTTACTTTCAACATTCCTCGCAGTATCATTCAGATGTCAAGGAATTTTTTTTTTTGTTTGGAACCAAGGAACAATTTACTCTAATAATTATTATGAATTAATTCTAAAAAATAGAGATCATTCATAATTAAGTTAGTTATTAAACAAAGAGAAAAAAATCCAGCGAACTTAAACCCGAACCTTCCTGCGATGACATCAGTCATAAATCTCAAAAACAATTCTTTGTAATTCATGAAAACTGTGAGATTTAATATTTCTTAGTTAAGATTCAAGAGAGCTTCCAGGCTGGACGTCGTTTATTAAAAGAATGTTCATATTATTCATCTTTATGAAACGCACGAACAGAGTAGGCACGGAAAGCAGCACGAAAGTTAAATTTGAAAAGCCACGTGACATACAGTTGAATAGAATCCACCTCCTCTAAACCACGCCCAGATGGAAGGGAAAAAAAAAACAAATAAGTGATGAAAATGGATCTGGCAGCATGAAAGTAGCAGACGGGTTTCAGTCGCGATCTTCTCTGGAGCGTGCGTGCAACATTCGTCTTGTTTTGGGAAATAAGCATTAACGATGAGGAGGAGGTACATATAACTTTTTATTTTTATTTTTTCAGTAAATGATTAAATTCCTCTTGTAAGAAAATTCGATTTATTGAAATATGCAAAAAATCCCCCGTAAAACATATCAGGTTATTTAAAAAAGATTGTTCATTTCAGTGCCACTTTATGCTTTATCTTTTTTGTTACATTGTTTCGCATTTTACGGCGGCATTTCGAGATGTTAGTAATATGTAAAAAAATGTTTAACAGTTGTTTAAAATTTATTAAAAAAATTGAATTATTTTGATTCTTTTCTTATTATCCCAACAAAAAAAATACTGAATCTATATTATATAAGAAAGGTTATGAGCAATAATTTTTCTTTAGCAAAATATTTGAGAATGTTGTAGATTTTCCATATTATTACATAGTAAGGACTTTCATGACAAAAGAACTCTGTTCTTGAATTTTGATCCATTATTTTATTTTAAAAAGTTCTTATTTAAATTCTCTCAAGAAAATGTTTTTATAGCCTATAACTAAATATATTTTTCTATCGTGCATTTATTCCAAAAAATCAAAAGTCGGAGAAAAGTTTTGTTTGCATTGATGGCTTGGCTTATATATATATATATATATATATATATATATATATATATATATATATATATATATATATATATATATTTATATATATATATGTATGTATGTATGTGTGTAAATATATACGTATATGTACATATATATATAACTGTTAGTGTGTGTTAGTTATATTATATAACACCGTGTATATATTTATTTATTTATTTATCAATTATAAGTTAAAAAGTACGTTTTTCTGGAGAGGAAAAAAATTATGGATGCTTTATTAAATATACAATATTTTCGTATTATATCTTCTTCTAAGATACAAATTTTTATGAGTTAAATATATCAAAATGTTAATGTGTTTGGTGAAATTTTAATATGAACAATAATTTAATTTCAGAAATTTTCGATCTGATACATATAAATTAGTAGATAAATAAATCAAAAATTTTTATATCTTAAAATAACTTTCCCATACTTTTGAATATGACCAAATAAATCAAATATACGTGACACATATGTAAACAACTGTATCGTTAAAAAAGGTTAGATTCCTGATATGTCACCAAAATTAGTGATGAAAGATACAAATAAATATGACCTTAAATGTCCAGTCTCAGACTATTTCACTTCTCAATGAATGGGGATTCTCGGGTAATCCCTAATTACTCTAATAGTAAACTTTTAAGGTGATTTTTGATTTGTTTAGATAGATTTTATTTAAAAGTTTGAAAGCTCGTTTTCAAATTTATTTTATTTCAGACTTTCATATCACGTATTTCTAATATATACAGTTAATTTACCACAGATATAAAGAGCACAAGTTCAATAATGCAAATACATATAGCTAAACGTTTGCGCTTTTATTAATTCTCACGATAATATTCTAAAGAATATAGAACTTATAATCGAATTCTCTCTTTTGACTCTCAATGGCTGAAAAATCTTCATGGCTGTTTCAAAATAGACTATGGCCCGATTCCTTCCCATTTAAAAACATTCTATAGTAGCGAATATCTATATATCTATCTCTATCTCTCTCTCTCTATATATATATATATATATACAAAAGAAAAGTACAGTGCAGTGTTACTAATATTTAATGACTCCAAATAAATAATAAGACGCAGTTTCTCATACGGAAAAAAATAGTGTACTCGTGTAGGTTACTTTAAATAATTTATAAGGGCTGAAATAAAAAATATGCTTCAGTGAAAGTGAGGATAAGAAATTCATCGATGTATCCTTCAAGGAGGAATTATTTTATAACGGAGAAAATTAGATTTGTATTAAATATTATAAAGGATTGCATAAATATAAAAATCTATTTAACAAATATTTCTTTTTATAATTACGATTATACTATTGATATTAATCGGGTTCTAGTTAGTCATAACGAATAGCTCATACTTTTATATATTTCAGTATTTAAAATGAATTTTAAATCTATAGATTTCATCGCAAAATAATGTGTTTGTTTATATGAAGGACTATGCTGTTACTACGCTACTAACTTATAATATTTGGAATTTCTCGATTTCACTCTTACTGGGTAGTATTTTATATTCCTTTCGATTAAGGAATTTTTTTTTCTATTCAGCAATAACTGTATCTAGATGAGATGGAATATGAATGACGTACGCATTTTGTTTCGATGCTGAAAATGTCTACTTCTTTCACGGTTTAATATATATATATATATATATATAATATATATATACAGGGCTAGATTTGAGGCGGAACGCGCCGGAACGGCGTTCCGGTACCTCTCTTTATCAATAATTTGGAATATCCCCCCCCCCCCCCCACACACCCCGGAAGGTTACCGTTCCGGCACCTGTATTTCTAGAAATCTAGCACTGTATATATATATATATATATATATATATATATATATATATATATATATATATATATATATATATATATATATATAACTCTGAAAAGACATGGCATTCTTAAATGAGTTGAATTGCAATAAATTTTTTGCTTTAAATAAAATGAGGTACCCTGAACAATGTGATGTGCATTTAAATCTCTGACAGCAAATTAACTCAGTAAACTGTCGATATTTTCTAAGGACTGGAGACAAATATTGACATTTATCTGTACTGAGTGATATTATTAACTAATTTATTTGCATTAAATAGTTATTATTTCGCCCAGAAATTGTCCTATAACTATTTAGATATGCTGTGAGATTTTTTTTATTGCACACTTTATTGTATGGTTTTACTTCGAAGTTTAAATGACACTTTTAAGGGAGAGTTTAATTCTTAAAGTGTTTAAATTAATGCAAAAATGTTACGACGGTCTGAGTTATTATGGTCTAAGTTTTAAATTTTTTTATTTTAAATTTTTCCAGGCATATCATTTATAAACGTAAGATCTATATTGAGAGTCTTCTTAGCCTGTGTTAGGTAGACACCTTTCTTAACTTGAGCTCTGCAGTAAAATTAAACGAAGCATGTTTATTAAATATTAAATATTGAATTTACAGTTTATTTAAATTTAAAAATGTTTCAATTTTAAATATTTGTTTTACATAAAATACTTAACTGCAAATTTTTAAAGTTAGGTATTTCGAGATGAAAATGAGCGTGCATTTATTTACCCGCTGAGATATAGGGCCTGTTCACATAGGAGTCCGTTGCGTTGCGTTGCGTTGCGTTGCGTTAAGGAAAAGATGACGTTGAGACGAAAATAAACCAATCATAGGCCTCCAAACGATTAGCAATGAAATTTTTAACGCCTATGATTGGTTTATTTTCGTCTCAACGTCATCTTTTCCTTAACGCAACGCAACGAACTCCTATGTGAACAGGCCCTTAGTATCAAAACCTCAGATTTATCATGGAAGTAAATTACCCACAAATTGTATTAAACTCAGTAAATTCTATTTAGAAATCACAAAAATAAGTTGATTTTAGTCTTTCTTCTAGACATGAGTGACCTTATGAATACAAATCTCACGAAAAATAACGTAACAAATTCTTAACATATTATATTTACGGCAAATTATGATTTTCATCTTAGCGATCAAAGAGGGGGGGGGGGGGAATCAACCTTCACAATATACATCTACACATCACCTTCCCAAAACATTTTTTGTATAATTGTATTAAATACTAGCTGAAGTACCCGGCGTTGCCCGGGATTTTAAGAATGTTTGTTAACCAAAATCAAAAATGCAAGAAATATTTTTTTCATTTTCATCTAATTTGTAAGACTGATTATTACTTGTATCCTATACACTCAAACCTGCTTTTGTGGGGTCCTTTTTGTGTGATTTTTTGGTGCTATTTTTTGTGCGGTATATTTAAAAACATGGTCCATAAAAATACATAAAATGAATAAAAAGAGATAAAAAGTAAGAAATTAATTAAATGAGAATTTTAAGTTATTTTAAGCGATTTTTAATGCATTTTTTATGCCGTCCCTATCCACCTCACAAAAACAGGCTTGAGTGAACTCGTATTTTTGAGAATTTTACTAGCTTTAAAGGAAAAGCATAACGGCAAAAACCCAAATTATTTTTCCAGTCATATTTAATACCGTACAAACTTTGGATAAAACAAAACAATAAACTACTTTATAATGATCTGTTTTATGATCGCTCTCTATATTATTTTAAAAGTGAGACAACGTTTTCACATTAGGTTTTGAAGCATCATGTATCGCATAAATGAAACACTAAAAATCGCTATTGCGAAAAATGAATTTCAAGGTGCGATAAGTGAATTTTAAGACTTAATGTGAGTTTCCGATGTGTCTTTGGAAGCTGAACTCTCATTTCGATTACACTACCTTCAGTTAAGAAGAATGGGAAAGCAAATCCAAAACGCTTTGGAATCTAAAAGATGACTATACATATATATATATATATATATATTTGTAACTTAAAAAAACTATTACAAATTCATATTTTAGCTGAAAACCAGATGTCTTAAGTGTTTAAATCCCTCTCCTTATTGTCCTACTTAAAAAAAAAAGTCAAAATGAAAAACTTGAATAGCTTTGAAATAAAGTAGAGGTGATCTGTCGTGCGAATCTGAATGAGATAGAGACAGAGAAATGAAAACATTCATCTCACTTGCAGGCATAAATTATTTCCTCGTTATGCGTTTATTTATTCATTATTGGTCGTTGAATTGTATGTACCATTTGTTAAACCTGTCATGTCCCAGCATGCATTTTATTCATCAAAACACCTTTTGAACATCCGCACCTTTAAATATTTGCGATTTATTGATCATTCCATGCATGTGCTTTTCCCAGCCAATGGGAAACTAAAAATATCTTTAATTGTTTTGTACATTATTGCGTGAGTATTCGATACCGCATTTCACTGAAATTTACCTAATTATTGAGCTAGTTATTTGCAATTGGGAAGAGTATAAATAAAGCTACGTAATAGCTTTTTTATATACAAAAAGATCTCTGATGATCGCCAAGAAATATATGTTTCTTTTCATGAACGAATTTTTACCGTAGGTTTTGGATTTAGTTTTCAATTTTATAAACAGTAACTAACTGTCTCATCATTCCTTCACTATTTAGGCGACAAACGGCAGACATAGTAGATATTTAGTCACCAGGGAAGAAATGTTCAAGAATTCTCTAAAGGCTTTCATCTTATGACAAATTAAGAAATTTATATTTTTGAATTCTCTACAAAACGAGGAAATTTCAAATATTTTTTTAACTTAATAGTTTCAAAGATTATTTAAATTTTATATCGCGTCACGCACCGATAGTTTCATATTCTATTAAAAACTAACAACCAAAAATTTCACAACTGCATGCTTCTTATTTTAGCTACTACTTTAGAGGCAAACCTGCGATATTAAAAAACATACATTTGCTAATATGTCACAAGAAAATAAATTAACAGAGTTCACTGTAACCTTACAGGGAAGGTTGAAGGTTGCGGATGGAGGTTAACTAACACTTCCATTCTACGGAACACACAGCCATCCATAGAACTTTCGCAAATTTAATCTTTTGCGAATTACGTTCTTTAGTCAAATGGAAAATTTTTTGAATTATTGAAGCCTGTTCCAATAACAAATATTATGACACTTTGTTGCAATACGTTGTTGCACTCTGTAGTACATAACTTCATTTTGTAAAGTTTTATGATTTGGCTTCTTAAATACTGCACTTATATTTCGTAACATACTCCCGTGTACTGTGTTGAACATCTCACCGTGTGTGTGTGTGCGTGTTTGTTCGCCAGCAAAGTCTATACTGTAGTTTTAAATATATAAAACATGTATGTAGCATTCCTTTACTTTTTGCGTGTATTTATTGCAATCATAAGTTTTGAGAATTAAAGTTAAGGGTGATAGGGGTGGGGGGGGGGAGGCATACATCCATCTTTTAAGACACCCTGTATCTCTGCCCTCTGCAAATGGATAGGGCCAGATGTATAAAGAAAAACTTAATACAAATATAACTAACTGACTATATATATATATATATATATATATATATATATATATGTGTGTGTGTGTGTGTGTGTGTGTGTGGCACCCTAAGTCCCGGTCATGAAAGCGGAGATGGGTTCCGCAGACCTTGGTCCACAGTGCGGAAAAGCAACTCGGACTGTTATGCCATGAGTTAATATATAAATAAATATATATATATATATATATATATATATATATATATATATATATATACACATATATGTATATATATATATGTATATATATATATATATATGTATATATATATATATATATATATGTATATATATATATATATATGTATATATGTATATATATGTAATATATGGACAATAAGAGATGAAAGATAATGTGTATATATGGATATATATATGCACATTATCTTTCTACATTCGCCCATACACATCGCAGAATTGTTGGTTTCTTGCAAGGAGAGCCCCATAGAGGTGAACCAACATCGTCCCCTGGTGCCACCTTCGTTTATGCTGACCCCAGGTCAGAAATCAGGGGGCTCATACCCACCTTCAACCCCTATAAACCCCATGCCCAGCGTAGGCACAAAGCTCATTCATTGGAGCCTATCGGGATTCGATCCGAGCTGTATCATATATCTAGAATATTCAAGCTGTTATGGGTTCTTCAAAGTTGCAAGATAATCAGTCATACATATAAGTTTTCTACATAACACTAAAATTTTCGAAGCAAGATACTTTCTCCCTGATTAGCATTGTCGTTAACGAAATAAACAAACCCATACAAATACAATTTCAGAATCTGTACATTTGTTATGAGTGCCAAAAATTTCCAATCGACGTTTGATTTTTACAAAAATAATTCTTCTCTTATCAAATTCCAATGTTAAGACCACTAATTAATCAAGTAAACACTTTTTTTGCTGTAATTTATTTCTGCTTTTACTATGATATTTCATAATACTTATCATTCATAATACTTATCATTATTTCATAATAAGTCTCTCTAGTGTTAACCTAATAATACACGACAGTTAGAAATTTTCATTGCGCTAAATTATATATTTCTCTTAAATTATTAACGCATTTATCTTTGCTGGCAGTCAAAATTTTAAGCAGTAACGTAAACATTTTTTTTTTACTTCTCTTACATTACGTTAGGAATATACAAAGGATAAACGTTCCCAGAACTGCGAAAATAAGTGAATTTTCAATTTTTATTCACTATCAAAAACTACACAGAAAATTTCATCTTAAAATTTATGTAGAAATATTCGTACCTTTAGAGTAAAAACCCGAGATCAAATATTGAAAGCAATTTAGTTTATAAAGATACTTCCGTTTTTGATCTTATCGATAAGAAGAGATTAAATCTTGTTGAATGAAGTGTTCGTATTTATACGGCTTCCCTTTCTGGAAGATTAGAGAGAACTAAAACTGCGGTAACGAATATTACATTTTTTTTTACGGGTATTTCCATTTTATGTCTTCAAAGATGGCCCTTTTTTGTTTGGCTATTTCACTAATTAACTGCAAAGGGAATGTGGAATTTAATTCCTAAATTATTCCACGAAACGTGTGTGGGTCTTCATGACAGGGCTTGAACGGGCAATCCTCAGAATACCTTCCGGGAGTAAGATATCGTGTTCGATTCCTGAATCAACCTTTTCAATTTAGGGTAAATAAAAATTAAGGCCATAACTGGGAACGTCGTACATGTCTAATAAATATCGAAGGTTATGCCTGATTACTTTTTTGCGTGTAGTTTTCAACAGTTTTTGGCAATCTCTTTAAAATTTTAAAAGTAAAGACCTGTCATTTTAGATGAAGTTTCATTAAACTGTTTTCGGGAAAAGTTCAAATTACCTCCAATGAAATATTTTGCTATAATTTTACGGGGAAGGAAAATAAAGTTTTAAATTAGAGAACTGAGAAAACATTATGCTGTTATTTAATTTGTTTGGTTTATTTTATCCCTATTATGTGGCCAAAAATAATTTTACACTCTTTTTTTTCAAAAATATTATTGATGTAAAGTATCATTCTAAAGTCCAGAGTTCATATTGCTTTCAATCAACAGGAACGGTGTTGTGACTGCTCACACTAAAATCGTTTTATACTATAATTGTCGATAGTGATAACTTATAAATGAAGTTAATGTTCTATAATTTTAAAATGCTTACTAAAATGTTGTGTTAAATGTAGAATATTAATCTTTTCTTTCGATACGATTATTGAAAAACTAATATTTAAAGGAATATATTAGTGGTAAAAAATATAATTATTCGTTGAAAGAATAAATTAATGAAGGAAATAAATTGTATCAAAATTGTAATTCCAATTAATTCGTCGTTATTGCAATAAATTGCAAAAATGGCGAGTTTAATGAATAACATCTCCAAAGAAATAACGTACAAAAAAAATGCATTACGTATAGTGCATAAGTTAAGTATGTATAGTGCACGTTATGTAAGTTATGTAAAAGAATAAAAGCAAATCGATATTGATTTCCTGTAAAACCATTTACTGTGCGGTAACAGTTAAAATGCAGGAAAGAGAATACGCAGAGCGGGTTACACGATCGGTTATTTATTCTATTTATTAATTAATTTGTTTATTTGGTGTTTTTGGCTTAAACTGACTACTCTCTAAATTTGATATATATTTGCGTAATAAATTGATATACAGACTTCATCTTTTTGAATTAATGAAATTTAAGTTTTTTGATTACTTTAATACTTTCGATAATATAAATAATCTTATAAAGTTTTGTATGATTTCTAATCACAAAACTATTTTTTTCCACTTTAAAACAATCCGATCATAGATAATATATATATATATATATATATATATATATATATATATATATATATATATATATTCATTCATGTGTAGGGAGAAACAAAACTTTGAATCCTAACATATGATTAGATACATCACCTACTGCAAAACCTTCTATGTTAGTAGCTACAGCTACACTACCTTTTATTTTTATAGCCCTTTTTTCAAACTCCAAATGATTTTTATTTTGATTAATGTTTTACTCGTGAAGTTTTATGAGTTCCAGCTGGCAAGTCACGTTGGTTTAATGGATTCGTGCATCGGTCTGGTCAACAAGATATTTCGGGATCGAGTGCCGGGCCAAAAATATCCTTTCAAATGCGCCAAAAGCAGCAATGGACCTAATTATTTACAATTATTTCAATCGGTTTTCATATCTTTTATGTTTCTATACCCCTTCTTACATGTCACCTTTTTTGATAATTTAAATAATTAATTTAATTAGATATTTTATGAGCTTGAATATGGTTCTCTCGACAAATTTGGAATCGGTAGTAAAAATTTATTTAATTAGAGTAATTAGAAAGAGGATGATGATTACAACATCCTTGAATTACCTTTCAAATCTTGTTTCTATAGAAAAAGAATTTTTAAAAACAAACTAATTCTCACATGGTACTTTATTTGGAATATTGATGTTCAGACTTTATCTCTTTCAATTAAAAAGTTATGATTTGCGATTACTTAGGGTATAAATGATTACATAAATTTTATGTTACTTCCAACTTTTACACAAGAATCATAGATTTTTTACTAATTTATTAACTATTTCATTCTTAAGCACAAACACTTAAACATTAATAGTATGGTACTCAGTTAATCCTTTGTGCCAATATGTCTATAGCAAGTTTTAGAAAAAATAAATTATTTGCGTATCGATCACGTCATAAATTCAAAATGTTGGTCTGTTCTGACTTCTTTTAAGCAATGGGAGAAAAAAACCCGCAATAAATATTACTGCTAATATATCGATATATTCGACAGGGAACTTCAATTTTGACATTTCAACACAAAGTGAACTTCCTCGATTAGTCTGACATCTTTAGACGATTATACAGTGGATCAACAGATTACTGTTGATTACTGAAATAATCTATGTTGATAAGTCATTAAGCACAAATTTGCGTTTCGAGCCTAGTACACTTATATATACAGTCGAACCTCCATATATCGAACTTCTCTATATCGAAATTTTCTATATATCGAACTCTTAGCAAATCTCCATGTTCATTACATAGAAAAATTGTTTCTATATATCGAAAAAATCTCTATATATCGAAATTTTTTTCAAGACAAATTGGGAGATTTTATTCCTCTTTAGAATAAAATTTCCCAATTTTTAGCATTTGAAACAATACGTCGTGGACTTCGATTCGCGGAAAATGTCCCTGATTAAGTTTTTAGTGGACTGAATAAATACGAACATTTCTTTGAACTTTTCGCAGTCAACTTCACATCACGCCATTAGCTTAGCTGGGCAAAGCAATTTTCAACGGATCAAAAGATTTAAGACCCAGTTATAGCAATCAGACATTACAGCAATTTACTGTAGGTTTCCGATACCATTTTGATAAATTTTGTTTTCTGGACAAAAACTTTTGTCAAGAAGTGAGAAAAAAAAGCATATTTTAGTTTTCGTTTTTTACATTTGTATTATTTTTTTTCTATGATTATTTCCGCCTTTCATTCAGAAATCTGAAGCAGGTCAATATCATAAAATGCCTTTTTCTTGATGTTTGTTATTCGACATGAGAGGGCTTTGTGTTCCCACGCCGAAACACTTCCTAGACACCTGATCGTAGAGAAAAGCATTAATCGTTATCCTCGGACATCATTCTGGTGATTCTGTTCCCCGGAGTCCCAATGTTGTGGTGGTGTTGCCGTGGTGACGGTGACTATAACTCCTCGTCCTGCATATAAAAAAGGATAAGATCTACATTACTTCGGCCACTTACGGGCCAGATTGGTGAGTAAAGGTCAGCTTGAGCAACGAAGGGTGGGGTGACGTTTCCTGTTGAGCTACTTTTAGAAAAGAAAACACTTTAGAATCGACCAAAGAAGGCCATTAAGTGCGGCCGAAAATTTCATTATTTTGATGGTGTGCTGTTCAGAACTATCTGTCAGTGGTTTTTGGGTATCGATCTTGGGGTAAAACTTCAATTGACCACGAAGAAAATCGTTTCTCTCTTCCCTTTCCACATAATCTTCGTATCAGCCTAGAAATAAAAAAAATTCAACGTGCTTTAATAAATGCAATTCTCATTTTAATGATATCCGACAGGTACTTCCTTAAAAAATTCGGATGTGTTTCCAGAGAATTTTTATCCCACAAAATATCGATAAAATATTGGCTTCGAGAGCTCGCAAACAGGTTACAGAATCATAATACGTTATAAACCACATGTTACTAACTCATTTAGCATACGTACCGTGTTTTTATTTTCTTGAAAATATTATTTCTTTACGACATCGTCAGAGAATAAAACAAGGATTTTCCAGATGTATTTCATTTCTCGAGATTATTAACATAAGTCCTATTAAAACTTCGTCTTTTTTACGGAACTTTTAATTTTAAGACCTATATGGCATCGATTCTCGACATTTGAAGCCTACGTATTTTGAAATTTAAAAAAAAGATAAATAAAACAGTTTTTAAGTAATAGGTTTACAGGAAATATTTGTACTTCACACCAGGGTCCCATTTAGAAAATGCTGGACTATAGGCACAACTTGGGATGTCCCCCCCCCCCTTAACACTGATGTGGGCTTAAAATTTCCAAAATTGACACACACACACAAAAATAATCCTGAATCATTGTGAAAGTACAATTTTACCAAGAATTGGCTATTTGAAGCGTAGAAGCCTAGAACATTATCAAATAATAAAATCAATACAACATATTAATTTCATCATTAAATTAATTCAATCAGTTATTCTGCAATGCAACCAGAATAACTTATTAATCCCTTATATACACTATAACATACATATGATGAACTATACATATAAATATACATATGATGAACCAATCAATCAAATTTGAAAGGATATATGAAAAAAATTGCTATTAAAAAAGGTAAAATTAAAAAAAAATTATTGGGAATTTTTCTTTCTTTTCTTTTAAAATAAAAATATTTTTGCGGCCCCCAACATTCGGGGGCCCTTAGGCCCGGGCCTACCGAGCCTAATGGAAAATCAAGGCCTGATTCACACACTTCATTATCATTAGCTTCTGTGAATGTAAGATTTAAATTGAAAACGTTGAGTGTTTGTTTTTGTTTACCATGGTTTGGATTACATTTAACATTACTGATATGACATGGTTTGGTTTATTCACATGATTTGTTTCCTTTTTAATGCTGCTAATGTGAACATAAATAACAAAGATATCCTTTAGAGATACTGAAATATTTAGGAAACAGTTTTGTCCAAATTTTATGCAAAAAAAAAAATCCTTACTAATATGTAAGCAACTAATGAAGAACTGTTTTTTTCTTTATAAGTGTTTTGTTAGATAATTCTAAGAGCAATGGAATTCCTGTACACAACACTACACTTAAGATGACACAACACTTAAGATGACACAACACTTAAGATAAAATACATTATAAATGTTTTTGTTCTGTCAGAAAAGTTAAGTAGCATAATTTGAGACTACCTTTCCAATTTTCAATATCAAATAGGATTTGTCCTAAAGTCTTTATAAACTAAAAATTAACACTAGAAATCAAAAACTCTTTGTTCAAAAAGTATTCAGATTTATATGGTGAAATAATAACCAGAGAGATAATAAATTTTTTTTTTGTTACTTCATCTTTTTATTTTTGCTGTCCACAGATGTTTTCATTCACCAGTCAAGAAATAAGAGAGGTTAATTAGGGTGTATGGGAACGAGCCACAGTTGACACACTAAAATTTACCACTTATTTTACCCCTAAATATGCAAAAAGTAAGGAATTAAATCTTTAAAAAATATATAAAAGTCTAAAGACTTCGTCTGTGTGATATTCTCTCACATCATTCATCATCATTCATTCTTTTATCATTCATCATAAAATGACTTGGCTCAGAATTTTCTCTTTCCAGACATCTACGTTACCCGTGCACTACTGAGCTATATGACATGATTTTTTATCGAAAGAAAGTAATATTGATTCTAAGATTAAATTCTTTTTTAATCTCTGTAAATACATTGACATAAATCTGTACTACATTCAGTTTTTTTTTTATTTATACGTATAATTTGGCTGAATTGAAAAAATTATAACGAAATGTCATGTGCCGTAAACCTTATATTTTTCACGGCTATGATCTGTATTTTCTGCTGATGATGGATGCAAAGAAAAAAAATCTTACAAGAGACGTAAAAACTCAAGCACACACATATTCACTAAAACCTTGGTTAGCTGTACGCCGATTTTCCGTTTTGTAGATTATCTTGGTTATCACGAAAAAAAAATTAATCAAATAGAAATTATTCCGTGAAGTGTTGAAAAAATGAACCACAACACAACAAATATAACAGAACTTTTTTCTTAGAAGAAAATTAGAAATCTATGGAATTTTATGATTACATTAAACAAATCCTATTTGAAAGACTATACTCAGCTCATTTATGACCTCTGAAGAGTTTTCATTTTCCCAGTAGACAGGTCCGGCTTTCGATTATTGCTATTCGGCTCTCCGATATTTCAATGCACAGATCGAACGATGGCCGAATACCTGGGACGCTAGTGGTCGATATCGAAGTCCGCGGGTTAGAATCCCGCCGTAGACTCGGGTGTTTGTAAACATTCGAAATCAGCTTTAAAATGTTGGTGTCGTTCAGGTCAGCCCACGGGGTGCTTAAGATGACCTTAGCGCTTCCAACGAATTAAAGTGTTCTTCATTTCATGCACATGTGCCTTAATGAGTAAGATAATGGGGGTTCAGCATGTATGTATGTATGTATATATATATATATATATATATATATATATATATATATATATATATATATATATATATACACACACACACGTGTGTTTGTAGATCATGTAATATTCTGTCATCCAGTGCAGTACTATTGGGCTGATTTCAATCACCCTTCTTAAATTTATTTCAAAAAATCTTTGGGATCAAGAGTCGAACCCATTGTTTTCCTTTGCCCAGAGCCTTATTGTTCAGATAAATAAAAATATTCGATAAGTCATATCAAAACTTCCCCGAGCCGCGTCATAATCCGAATATGTATCTTATATACTTAATTAGATAGATGCTACGCAAGTCTGTCAATTTTTGAAAATATGCTCACGTGTAGACTTATTTTACCAAGAAAACGTTTCTTTTCGATGAACGTAAATGTCACCTTTTTTAAGAAATGAGTTTTTGCATAACCAACTGTATCATAACATTATTTTACCGAGTGGTGTTAGCGTGCGAAACCTCTCATAATAGATTTGGTAAGGGGATCCTCCAAGTAATTATCTTCCGACATGCATTTTCCATCGATTTAGTTGTCAGGGTTAATTTGATACCACTCACACTTAACATTTTTTTCTTCTTTACCCGTTCTTCCGCGTACACGCTAACTTCGAGTGCAAGGATTGATCCATTTCTCTCGGGATTAATAAGAGAAAAATATTTTCTCTGCTATCACTAGATATAGAATGGAAAAGGAGTACTCTATTCTATATCTACTCATAGAATTATCGCCAAAATAATTATTTATTAAACTTAAAAAACATATCCTTTAACAATTACATTATAAATAGGGGTGCGTAAATTTTGCACGAAAAATATAGAAATTTCGCAAAAAAAGAAATTACGATACATAGAATTTCGCATTTATTCGCAAAAAATATAAATTCAAAAATTTAGCATTTATTAAAAAAAATCACAATTTTACTTACTTGGTTAGGTGTAAGTATCAAAATTCTTAGTTAAAAGCTAACATTGTAGTAGCCTCGACATTCTCTTCCTAAAGTCTTCAGCAATAAGTAAAGTATTAAGCAAATTTCGAGAGATCTCTCAGTTAAAGACCGTGTAGACTAGAATATTAGATAAGCAATTATGTTAATAAATTATTACTACCGTTACCTAATTTCGCTTAAAAAGCCGTTTATCACCGAGTCTTCGCCGAAAAATAGTAAAAAAATAATTTTCGCATTTGTTCGCTCATATCGCCAAATTTCGCATTTATTCGCATCTATTTCGTAAATACGAAAATTACCTATCCCTAATTATAAACTCAAATTGCTTAGAACTAAAATTTGGTAAATACCGCATTACGTTGTTCGGCATTAGAATAATTCAAAATACATATCATTTAAGAATTCCATTATAAACTGAAATTGCTTAGAGCTAACATTTTTTAAGTACCGCCCTACGTTGTTCGGCATTAGAATAATTTGGTAACCTTAAGAAACGATTTTAAATTTATTGATTTACTTATTTTTTAGGACTATTTATCTTTTGTGTTTAAAGCTTCACAAACTAATCTTCTCTTTACTGTCTGTAACGGTATCCGAAAAGGAATTAATTCCATTTATGATAATGATTATATTAATTTTAATGATGCTGATGCAATTTTTTTTTCATTTTAGACAAACGGGTGTGCCTTAAATTGGGATTAGTGTAGTCTAGTTAAAATATATAAGGTCAGTCTCGCAATTAGCACGCTCTCTCTCTCCCTCTCTCACACACACACAACATACATACATATATATACAGTGAAACCCCGATTTAACGTAACCCGTATTTAACGATTTCCCGCATATAACGTTTTTTTCATCAGTCCCAATTTATTTTCTATGCTTGTAATGTTTAAAAATGCCGGATTTAACGTTTTCATTTTAAAATATTTCCCGCATTTAGCGTTTTTTCAGAGGGGGGAAAACTCATCCTCAATGAAATTTTCCTCAAATAGTCAAAAATTGTCATGAAAATTTTAAAGCAAGTAGTTTTAATGGAGCTAAATGGGGGAAAGGATGGGAAAACTGGATAATAAAAAAAGAAGTAGGAAATCGTCACCGTTTGAGGTTTTCAATGGTTCAATAAAGTTCATGGAATTTTTCCCTGCCAATTGTGCAAGCAAATATTTGGGGATCATACGATCGTTCCACGTAAAGTATAGAAACCAAGATTTGAAAAACTCCCTTCTTAGTATAGAATTTGGAGGCAGGAAAAAAAAATCGAGAAACGTTCTAGAATCTCTTCGTATGATTTCTTCAGCATGTTAAGGGGATAAGGGACCTTCAATCTCAATTTTAAAGTCTATATACAGAATGGGAATAATCAACATTATTTTTTACAACATTAAGGACCCTAAGAATTCAGAATAAGGATTTTTTTGGCAGAATAATGCCTGTTTTTCAAAAGCGTTTCCAAAAATTCTAACAATATTCAAAATGCTCCATGCGCATTGTATATTATTTAAAAACCTCAATTTTTTTAATATAAATTTACCATTTTTTTATAAATATAATTGAGCATTGATTTTTTTGTTATGTATCTAAAGTCTTAAATAACATTTTTTTTTATTATTATGACAGTCATTTACGCTTTTGCATGTTTTTATTTTATTTCATGGTTTATAAATTTAAAAAAAAAATCGAGGTTTCTAAGAACTATGCGCAGTTTTAAGACAATAACTTCCATTAACGATCCCGAGAAATCTGGATGAAATCAGTAAAAAATGAATACGCATGAAGAATTTGAAATATTCTAACATTTTTGAAGGATTTTTTGAAAAACAAGTCTTATTTTTCCACAAAATACTTATCTGGGAATTCTAAGTGAATTCAATGCATTAAAAAAGAATATGAATTATATCCATGTAGTATATTGAGTAAAATATTGAAAATTAAAAAAAAAACAAGGTTAAAGGTCCCTTGTTCCCTTAAAATGTATCTCACGTCCGTTTGCAAAAGCTGGTTTTCCGGAGGACAGCGGTGATGAAGAGAGAGAAAATGAAGAGAAGAAAAAGACGAAGAATTAGAAATGGAATGGGTGATTTCTCATATATATAGATCTCGAGAATTATCTACCTCGCGATTCAAGTATCGTGACATCGGAGATTCCGATTCTAAGTGATTTGACAGACTCGGAATCGGATAGTTCGGGCAATGATGAAGAGGAGGAACACGGAAATCCTTCTGCGACAGAAGCCCTTCAAGCTTTCAAAACAGTGGAAGCGTTTCCTTTCTAAGAGTGAAGGTCAAGAAAAAAGCTCACTAAACTCCTGTCGAGAATGCGATTTGTGCTAGAAACGGGACGCAAAATTGAAATAACCGATTGATTTAAAGCAGAATTTAGAAAACCATTGTAAATGAAAAATTAAAAGGTATGTTACCTAAATTAGACTTTATTTTATACTCAGTGTTTTGTTTTTGCTCTTACCCCGATTTAACGTTTTGCCGCATATGACGTCATTTCTTTATGGTCCCTTGAATAACGTTAAATCGGGGTCTCACTGTATATATATATATATATATATATATATATATATATATATATATATATATATATATATATATATATACATACATACATACATACATACATACATACATACATACATACATACATACATATATATATATATACATACATACATACATACATATATATATACATACATACATACATACATACATACATACATACATACATATATATATATATATATATATACATATATATATATATATATATATATATATATATATATATATATATATATAGAGAGAGAGAGAGAGAGAGAGAGAAATTGAGATATACATACGTATACATAACACAGAGTTATCTAAATATATATACTGAGTGCATCCAGAGATGTTTGGGGTTTATTTTGAACATAATTGAGCAATGAAATTTTCACGATGATAACTGCTTTGTAACTTCATTTTTCCTTTGCATTGATGAAATCTTTTCTTGACTTCTTAAAAAGGGGTTTATAATAAATTGATTTTTTTTTCAATTATTGGGATTTACTGTTCAATACAACTCATTAAGTAACTGAAATTAAAGCGTTCTTTTTCTTTTTTCATTCATATTAAATTATCATTTTACTTTAAAATTTTTTTTTTCTTTTCCCTTTTCTAAATACAAGAGAGAATTTTCAATTTTGGGTAGCTATTCATCAAATTTCGGCAGAGCAAAATGAAGCGTATGTGCTTTTCTAGTGCTCAGTTGATTAAATCGTAGTCAAGAATATGTTTATCTTAGCTATGCTATGACGTTTTCTTTAAGATATAATAGATATTGAATGATACGGTTTCGCATTTCAACGAAGTGCATATTTTCTATATAAGTGTAAATTTGATTGTACAGGTAGCCACAATAGTAGAAATGCTGGCTCTAAGCCTAGAAACCTCTGTTTAGTGGGTTGCAATCTTTTGATTCGGTGCCAAAATGTGCCAACGTTTAAACTTCATCTCCTTTATGAAGAGGAATTCGCGTCTAACCAATTGACAACGATGATAAAAGAGTAAAACATTAAAATTTTTTCGCGACTGATTTTAGCCAAAACTTTATGGGTGTTTTGAAATTTATATGCAACTTGTGTGACCTGGTTTCCCTCAGATAAACTGTAAGCTTTGAATTATGCATTTTTTTTTGCAGCTGTAGTATGTATAACTTTATTTATATTTTACTAAAAGTTTGTGGTTTAGGAGGAGACGCTCTTTTAGAAGAAAAGAAAGAGTTAAAATAAGAGGATATTTGATGCGATGCTCAAGTTTTTGACTTCGAACAATAGCTTAATCGAGATATGAATAGAAAAATAGATTATATCTTTTAAATAAAAAGCAAAGTACAAAAATATTGAGTTTTTTCAATATACTTAAGTTTTGTTTGATAGGTTTTTAAAACAAAAAAGAAAATATTAATAAAAATAAATTTATAAAAATATAAACATTAAAGTTTGTGAAAATTAATTCTTTACATTAAACGTATAAATTTCCTATTGGTACTTTTGAAGAACATACAAATTTAAGGTTAAAGCCATTAACTTATTGTTATGATTTTAAGAGGCTTTTATCGTCAACTTATTAAATTTTATGATTCGAAAATTCCTTAATGGAACAATAATACAAATGCTTTTATGCTGCAAAAGGTCAGCGATTTCTAGAATGCAGTTCTTTTTTAATCTAAATAGTTAAAATAATATTTAATTACGATTGAAATATGCATTTTGTCTTCTATAATTCGTTTTATTACGACAAGTTTTCCAAATGTCTGTATCTTAGTTTAGTAGTTAAGCGTTTTTTTCTTAAGAAAAAAACTGATTTTATCTTTTAAGGATATATAATATAGCGTTATAAGAAAGAGGTGAAATTTGCTGTTATATTGCTTAGAGAAAGATAACATTTTTAAAATTTTAATTTCCACTGTATATCGATAGAAAATATTTTAAAAGGACTATGAAATTAGTTTATTTTTCTGTCTACCTATAGGATGAAATTTACTCTTCATAACAGATAGATTAAAACCTTTTAAAACTGTCAAATTCCTGCACATAAATTTTGTTATGTATTTAGCCATGGAGCTATTACGAAAATCTCTAGTTAAGCCTAATGCTAGAAAGTCTTCCGAAAACTTACTTTAAAGTAAACTTATTGTGATTTCGACAATTTTCTCCGAAATTTATAACATATTTAAAAGAATTTTCGAGGGTTTTAAGAAATTTGACATTGCCATATTCTAAATCAACGTTAAATTTTAACTGAATCTATGATTTACAAGTCTTATGAAATTTCTGCTACACCATTTTGCTAATTGAGTACTCTTAGTATGGATCACATTTCTGTACAGTACATAATTGTCAAAAGGGAAAAAAATGAAGAAATAAAATCCCAACCTTCACTCTTCATCTGTCACATACATGTTTTTGGGATTTTACCTGAATTGGCAACTATACTAATGCAAAACAGGAGCACACAGCTTGTAAATGTACACAATAAAATTAAAATGGTGGTACCAAGTTACCAACTAAGTGATTTTTCTTCATCAGACGTAGGGGCATTAGGTGGGATTGTCTCTTCTAAAAATTCACAATGCATTTGCGAATAGTCCACAGAGACAATCGCGCCTGATTCATCCCAACCTGACGAAGAACTAACTATATTAATTAGTCCGAGACCAGATGCTACCCTCTTTAATTTTATTGGGACTTTTAAGAAGCTACTAGCTGGTATCCGTCAAAACATGACGGCTACATAGTAAATAAATGTACTATTACACAAATTAAAATCGACACATCGTTGCCAAACGTTGATAATCATAATAATGCTCAGAAACAAATGAATGTGTTTAAGCGGCCTCGTGCTTAGTGAGTATCTAAAGCCGGATTTAAAAACGTCACTGAGCATGCGCAGAAAGCAATTTTTTAACTGTAAATTATCGTTCATTAAACAGCGCGAAATAAACAATTTCCATCAGGTTTAATCTTATATTAATTACAAACTTAATTATCATAAAAATAAAAATGGCAGAGAGACAGTCCTCGGAATATTAAAACATGTCACTGAGCATGCGCAGAAATAGTTTTTTTAATTGTAAACTGTAGCTCATTGATAGAAATTGCGGTTACAAAAACCAAATTTGACACATCTACAGATTACAATCTTTCGTTTAAGACCAAAATGAAGTGAATGGATGCAGTAGTTTTCTCTCACGGACTGCCCAAAAAGTCGGCTTAGCAACTTAAATATAGAGATGTGTTCCCGTTTTGCATCCTCCAGAAGTTGATACAATTTTAAGCACTGAACGTTGTGCCTGAAATATCTGCCACAGGTGTTTCAACGTATAATTTGTTTGTTGCAGGGTCTGTTACAAGCTGTGTCACCTGATATGCGTGGCACTCCTGCACTTGACGTCCGCCGAAGATGCCATGACATCTCCACCCAACTGTGACAATGAGTCACCAGTCACACCCCCTCAACCGCTTGCACGAAGGAAAGGTTCCAACAGGAATTCGGCCCATCTCATTGGCTTGTTCGACGTCCACGAAGGAAATCGATGCCACTTATTGCGACCCGGCGGAATGGAACAAGTCATGATGACAATCACCGTCCTCGAGAACAGATTGATGAAATACGACAGCAATGACTCTCACATCGGTAATGGTTCTGCATTAAAACTTGTAAATTACAATTGCCCGTTCATATGCCCCCTGTAGGTAGACTATTTCTTAAAACTTACTTCGTGAGAATAACTGTTCTGGCATAGTAATAAATATGCCTCCAGCAATGCTAACAACACACTTATTGCATATTTATTAGTTTGCTACTAGCGAATAGGGCGAAATAATTCTGTTCGATGGGGCGCAACATTGTATTGTAACCCTATAATTTTCTACATGGTTCATAAAAATCTTTTTACGTGATCAACTTGAAGCAGAAGTGCTACGAACTGTTTATTAATTTAAGAATCCTAACTTTTTAAACTATTTTGGTTTCGTTGTATAATTTTCTTATCCCAAATATAATAGCAAATATGTGTTGACCAATACAAAATGTATCCAAGTGCAAGAAATTTGCATGGATCCAAGTATATATATAACAATGAACATCCCGTCACGCACGTGATACACCCCCCCCCCCCACCTCTCAAAATAGCGCACTCGAAATAGTCTTTGATCGATTCTATTGATGTCCTTCAAAAATTTATATCTGTCTAAAACGAAACATTATAGAACAGTGGTTCCCAAGCTTTTTAAGCTGGCGACCCACCCTTCCTTATCGGAATACGGTACAAGGTCAATTGGTCCATGGTGGAGTAAAATACCTTATTTGTATCGTATCCCTTCCTTATGTATACATGATTTACCATCAAATGTTGCAAATATACATACATACATATATATATATATATATATATATACATATATATATATATATATATATATATATATATATATATATATATATATGTGTATATATATATATATATATATATATATGTGTATATATATATATATATATATATATATGTGTATATATATATATATATATATATATATGTGTATATATATATATATATATATATATATGTGTATATATATATATATATATATATGTGTATATATATATATATATATATATATATATATATATATATATATATATATATATATATATATATATATATATATATATATATTTGTTTTTTGAAGATACAGATTGATTATTGATAAACAATTTGTGTTTTGATTTGAAAATGGTTGACAAAATATAAGCACTTTGTAGCAAAACAGTTATTTAACAATAGATATATGTTTGCAATATATGCAACAAGTGGTTTCATACTCACTAACAAGTGTTCCTAGGTGAAGATAAAAACTGCAATTATAAAAGTACACAAAGACCATTTTAATAGTTTAAGGATCGATTCGCGACCCACCGGTAGGGAACCTCTGTTATAGAATGTAAAATACGCATTCCTATCTTGTAACTTCTCTTGCCCCTCAATAAAGTTTAAATCTGACGAAATCGGGGAAGGCAAATACTGAATGTTTGCGACCATTTGGTTCTTTTTTCTGATCACATGCATAATTCATCTCTTTTTGGGTATTTATATTAATTATTTTTTTTTTGTGGTAGGCTTAATTGAGATTAGTGGGTAACTTCAAAACATCGTCTGGTCTCCCCGTAAGCATACTGTAGAAAACTGTGACATGGGCTCAAAAGTAGGCGAATTCAATTTTGTCACTGAAAACAGTTTAAAATTAATTTAACTATTACAGTTGATATAGTGCACAGGCGCCAACAATTACCTTTTTATTAATGCCCAACGGTCATCTTTCGAAACACGACGGCTAATTATAGCCCTTATTTAGGCCACCGTCAAGGGCCTAGTTTGGAACAATATGATCTCCCATATGAAGACAAATAATAAAGTTCAAATGAAAACAGTCACGTAAAAAGTGTTCGCGTTTAGGGACAACGAAATTCTGAAATTAAAATCCTAAAAGTCCTATTGGAAGAAAAAAAAATCCTCTTTTTGAATTTCTTGCTTAACTCAGTGAGGCACCATTATTCAAAATTAGTTTGACATTCGCATTTTAACAATATTTAATAAAATATAGACGCGAAATAAACCTTTTTGTGGGAATTCAAAGGCTAATTATTTATATCCAATCAACTTTACTGAAACCTATACCCGATCCAAAAATGAAGAGTATGACGACATCTAATGCCGCAAGTTTTGCAGTCCTCTAGAAAAACTGTAATAGATCTTTTGAAAGCAAATTAGAGATATTGGAAATGTTAACCAAAAAAAAACTGGACAACGGCGACAAAAAGTAATAACGCCTTCAATACAAACTTTGTCTTTAACGTGTCTTAATCGTAAGACGCAATTGGCTACTAAGCAGCTGATTCTCTTCGAAGCTTGCAGCAGCACCAGGAACCTGGTATAGCATACGATCTACCGAGAAAGGCGTTTACGCAAAGAAGCCTACAATTTACGTGACATAACCTCACATCAATAGACAGCACGTCTGAACTGTTGCCGATGAATTGGATCCAACAGCAATATGTTTTCTGTAATGTTTGTAGTGAAGTATTTCTGTAATGTTAGTAGAGTCGAGATGCGGTTTAAGGTGACTGCCTACGTTCGGAGCCAATTTTTTTTTTAAAATTGTTTTTTAAGGATTTTTTTGTCTTTTATGATAAAATAGCATTTAAAAATTAAAAAAAAAAAACTTGCCTGTAAATACCATCTTTTTTTATAAATTGGTCCATTTGAAGTAATTTTTATTGAAATTTAGCTAAAACGCCTATCACTCTGCACAAAATTCTAATGCTACTATTTTAATTTCCTTCTCACACATGATACATATGACAGTTATCTTCAAAATGACCCACAATCTCAGAGAAATTTTAAAATGCAAAAATAATACACGCAATTTTATGTTCCCAATATGAAAATTTTCCCCGATTCGTCATTCCTTTCCTTATAAAAACAGCCCCAAACAAAAAACTATTTATTATACATCAATTATTGCGCGTCATTTCATTGACAATAGCATCTAAAACATTTCCTGAAAATTTTATCAAATTATATGCATTATTACGTGAAATATCATGATAACGGTAGAGATTTGTGCTAAAAAACATAATTCTGAGAAAAACGCATTTAAAGTTGTTTGTCGCTTCAATTTTGTATTAGACGATGTTTTTTAAAATTGCTATAACTCTGCTTCTAATTGATGTAGAATGAAAATCAAACCGGTTTTGAAAAGAGAAAAGATTGAATGACACGATTCTTGCAAAAAATAAAATTGACCACAATAGTAAAAAAAATGGCATTTTCAATGCAGGCAGTCACCTTAAATACCGATTCGTGTCGTGTTTTATAGCAGGATAGAACAGGGAACTCGAAATGTTTCAGTCAACATTAGGGCATGTTATCACAACGGTCGAGGAGGCATCCTGTCAAACGAACGTACGCCACTGCAAATGTTTACGGGAGGCTCAGTGTCTGCCGAAAAATATCGGGAAGTCTGAAAACCCTGCATAAGGGCTTTTCGGTATACACAAACCACAAACTGACGTGGAATTCAAGCGAAACAAATATACTAGAATGAGAAGCAGAACTCATGCAGAAGCGAGGGATAGTAATAGAACTGCTTTGCTTAAAATTTTAAAACCTCTTTTTAAAATTTAACTGAAACTTTAACATGTTTTCCCTTAACTGTTTACCTATCTGCTGTTTCATAACCTCTCTTAATTTAATTGAATCTAATTTCACGTTTAGTATTACATTTCGTATTCATCTCTATACGCAAATTTCAATTTATTTTAACTGATATCTCGTAGCATATCTCCTCGATTTTTTTTCTAGCTATCTGGAATTTAGTTCAATCTGCTCTTCATTATATACATATATTTTTGCAAAAAACTAATGTCGCAGGGATTTTACTATTTTACAAAAACAAAAAAAAATGTTACCAGAGGCTTTTCAAATAACTGTCTCCTGAAATTTCGTTAACTGTAAATTTATTCATGCGAGGCAAACAATTTTGTCATTCGTTTACGTGTACAAACTGTTCATGTGAACTGAATATTTCAAATTATTGAAATTTGAGCTGTTTTCAAAACGATAGACATAATTACAGGAACAGGATATAAACGACTGTAAAGCTGAAGACCTTTATTTCTTTATTTTATACATCGTGTTATCACGCTTTTAACAACACTTTGCTTCTTTTCATCTCTGGATATCGAATATGTGTCTTTCATCGCGTGCATAAAACGAAAGGAAATATGGATTGATAACTCGATATTGCACTCAAGATATGATACAGTCTAGGACAAAAAGTAAAAAACTCTTTTGTTCATTTTTTTTCATAATAATTCTTTAAAAACACGTGTTTTCTTCCTTAAACCACATAAAATTATTTTATGAAGTGTTATACCTTTATTTTAGAAATAAAATTTTTGAAAGATCAGTGACCCCGAATGAAAGACATATAACAGAGCTGTTTTTGGCTTGAAACGGAGATGTGCAGAATTCCCCTAAAAAGATAAATTCATCATTATAACTGATCTACAGTAAAGCACTAATTATATACATCCATATTAATATATATATATATATATATATATATATATATATATATATATATATATATATATAAGACAAAGTTCAAAGAGAAAAACCAGTATAAGCTCAAAACTACTGCAGCCAGGAACTAAAAACATGAAAAGATAAGTGAAAAATAGGTTTTTGACAGCATCTATGCATCAGCGGTGCCGATACTGTCTAAAAACTAATGGATTGTTTCTGATAAGTATGATCTGAGCAATAAACATACTTAGACACCGTACAATCCATAAGAAACAGGAGTGAATAAACAGTTGCTTAATCATAGAACACCAAGCCCGGCGCCAGACAAAGTGGAAGTTAAGAAAAGGAGACCGCAAGAAGACTGACGTCACTAACCTTGCAACCATGGAGCAATAGGAAACACAGAATCAGACTTACTAAGGATACTGTGTTATAGGACAACATAACCTAAGTTAACTTAGACATTTATTATGACTAAGAGTTATTATTAATTATTATTATTTATTATTATTACACTAGTTTTTAATTATTATTTTTCTTTTTCTTTTTAGTAGTTATTTACTATAATTAATCTTATAGTTTTGTAGTTATAAATAATAGCAACAGAACATGCTATTCATTAAATCTAAAACAACCAATTTTGTGCTTGGAAAGACTATCAGGGTAATAATTACGTTTTAGCACTACTAACAAATCTATAATAAGCTTATTCCTATTGTCCTTAGAACAAAGCCTGTTTATTCTTACTAGCTGATTTACAATAATATTATTAAATACAGATTTGTGTGAGCATGTTAAGTAATTTTGAAATTTAACTACTATATTAAAGTCATAATCTGATCTTTTATCATATAGATCAAAGTAAAACTGCAATGAGAATTTATTTTTATGTTAACATCTAAAAAGTTTACATTAAGTTTATCATGGCTACTTTGTATTAGTTCCAGATTAAGAGGGTAAAAATTTAAGGCTATATTATTATTACTTTTATTAATTGCAATTATGTCATCAATATATCTAAATATTTTGTAATTGCTATTATCAATATTATTAATATTATTAACTTCATAAAAATGTAAGTATAAATTGGCTAGCATACTAGAAGCATTTCCACCTTGTGGTACACCTTTAACCTGTAAATATATACTATTATTGTCTACGATACAATTATGTTTAGTAACAAAATCTAAGAGCCTATTGAGTAAGATTAATCTCATTGTTTAAGTATTGAATATTATTTTTTATTAACGTTATAATTTCTCTATTTAAATCAATTATATTGATATTATTGAATAAATCTTTAAAATCAAAAGTGACAATGGATTTACAATTATTTAATGTTTGTAGTTTTCTAACCAGACTCAAACTATTATCAATTATACCGCAAACACCAGAAGTTATTATTTTATAGATTAATTTTAGGTAATTTAATAATATAACACTTGCATAAGTGTATATTATTAAATAATATACACTTAGCATAAGTGTTGTGACCACAGGTGACTGCTCTAAAACCAATAGGTGTTTTATGAAACTTAGGAACTAATGTAAGATAAGGAAAGTGAAAGTTATCAGCTGTTATACCTAGTAGTTTATATTTTGCAATAATTTTCTTAATAATTACACAGGTAGATTCTCTCAAAGGCTGAAAAAGATCACTATTGTCTAACATTTTTTCTAAACATATAGCAAATTTTTTTTACAAATAATTGCATAATTGTTAGCAGCTTTATCTACATATGTTATATATACAGTCGAACCCGCTTAATGGAATATCGGTTAAAAGAATATCCCGTTTAATGTAATAAATTTTCAATGTACCAAACCGTAGTAATTTGTTTCTGTGTTAAATTTCCCGTTTAATAGAATATCATGTTTTGAAGCTATCCCGCTTAATGGGATAATTTTTAGCCATGACGATATCGATCCTTTTCTATTTTCCACACTTCTTTTCAGAATTTTCTTCTGAAAAGTACAATAAAGAATCTGCAGTAACTGAATGTCTTTCAAAGCAGTTTTGTCACATCGCAGAAAGTGCGCAATCGCAGGAAATGGCGTTTTCGTGGATTTGAAAGGCAATTCACTGTTGTTGCTACCCCCTCTCCCATATTGCTCGGCCGCTCAGTCTACGTTTCCCTATTCAGAAAATGAACAATAAGCTTCACCCCCAGATGAGAGTTAGAATGTGAGTGTGTAAGGGAATGTGAAACATCAACAGGTCCTTATTTTGAAGGGGACGGGGATTACCAGCTGTAACGAAATATCTTCGGAGAATGGCAACATTAACTCGGGAGTCTCTAGCCTTGAACATTTAACTGTACATATTCTACGGCGATCAGTTCAACAGTTCGCTTTTGTGAAATCAGTCATCTCTCTTGTGCTTTACTACAATGTCTTCGAGTCGAAAAGATCTTAGTTTAAAAGAAAAAGTAAAAGTTATTGAGTTTGCAAAAGTAAATAAGTGTACATAACTAGAACTCTAAAAAAAATTGAGATATCCCAAGCTCAAGTTTCAAAATTGTTAAAAAATAAAGAAAACATCTTGAACGACTGGAAATGCAACACAAATTTTAATCAAAAACGAAAACGTACTGGAAAAGAATCTGAAGTTGAAGACACTCTTCTTCAGTGGTTTGCTGAAAAACTCAGTCTACGTTTCCCTATTCAGAATGGACTAGAATGTGGACTAGAATGTGAATTCTCTTTGCAGCAGAAAGCTGAAGATTTAGCACAACAGTTAAATATAACTGCTTTAAAACTTCAAATGGTTGGTTGTGCAGATGGAATGGAAGAAACCAAATTTCTTTCAAAAAAATTCAAAGCAAGTGGTGCTGATGAAGCAGCTGCCAGTTCTTGGAAAAATCTAGTATTACCTGCTTTATTACAAGACTACAGTCCTTCTAGTATCTATAACTGTGACGAAACAGCGCTTTATTATAGAGCAATTCCTGATGGGACTTTGTGCTTAAAAGGCGAAAAAGCTGTTGGAGGAAAAATCCCGAAAGACAGATTGACAGTTTTATGCTGTAGTAATGCTGACGTCAGTCCTAAAATGCCTCTTTTTGTAATCGGGGAATCCAAAAACCCTCGATGTTTTAGAAGTGTAAAATCTCTTCCAGTTAAATACGAAGCGAATTCAAAGGCTTGGATTTCTTCCAAAACTGGTTAGTGTTAATTGACAATGAGATGAATAAGGTGAAAAGAAAAGCTATCATTTTTATCGATAACTGTCAAGCCCATAAAGTCGACGTAAGACTAGAAAATGTAGCACTTCATTTTTTGCCCCCGAATACTAAAGCTATTTTACAGCCAATGGACCAGGGAATTATATCAGTTTTTAAGAGGAATTATAGACAAGAAGTCGTTAAAAAGATCATAGCCTGCATAGATGATACTGGTGGATTTTCTATCAACTAATAAAATTATTAGAAACATTTCGATTCTTACAGCTGTTCATATGATGAACAAATCATGGAATAATACTTCCTATGAAGCAATAAAAAATTGTTTCGTAAAATGCCAATTTTCAACAGATGTAACAACTGATGAATTAAATGATGAAACAATAACAAATGCAAATGATTCACCATCAGATGGAATGACAAAAGAAATTTTTTCCAATTTTGTAAACTTCCACAATGACTTGGTAGAATGTGGTGAAACTTCAGACCCTCAACTTGATGAAAGCGAAGTCGATGAAGATGAATTTGATGAAGAATACACCGTTAAAAAGGTTCCGTCACAAGTTGAAGTTAATAACTCTTGTGATATTATAAGACGTTTCTTGGAAACGAAGCCAAATGCAGACTTTCATTTATTTTATAAACTAGAAAATCAAATAACAGATTTGCTGCATTCACAAAACAGTAAAAAGTCTAAAATTTCGGATTTCTTTAGCAACAAATAAGTAAGTAATATTGAAATTATTTTCCAAAAAATAAGGGAAATATGTATATTCTACAGTCAAATTAGCTCATTTTTCATCAAATTTCGAAATTTTAACGTCTTTAAAGTGTTTCTTACTTAAAATTAATAAATTGTTTGTTAATTATAATCGTTTAAATATGCCTATGGTTTAGGTAATTTTTAATGCTTTTTTGGTTTAACTGTAACTCGAAACACTGTGGGCGTGTCAATGTGATTCCGGATAATGGAATATCCCGCTTATTAGAATAACTTTTCGTGGCAAATTGGCTATTCCCTTAAGCGGGCTCGTATATATATATATATATATATATATATATATATATATATATATATATACAGTAGAACTTCTCCAGCCGGCTACCCCTCTAAACTGCCATATTTTGTTGAGATCCGATTCAAGCTTCCATAGAGCCGAATGTTATGGAATAAACCTCTCTTCCATGGCCACTTCTCAAAACTGTAACCTTTTTTCGGAACAATGACTATATATATATATATATATATATATATATATATATGTGTGTGTGTGTGTGTGTGTGTGTGTAGATTACGTGTGTAGATCAACGTGATGTAATATATCCATTACATCACGTCTTTAAATTATAACCTGAAAGGAAAAACTAGCTCATATTTACATAGCTGGAGCTAGACTCAGTCTGAAAGGAATAAAAATTAAATTTGGAAGCAGTCTGGCCGAATCGTTTATTAGAACGACAAAAGTACATCCGTCCGTTTGAGAAGAACGGCTCCGAAATAATATCACCTTTCAGCTTTAAACGCGAGGGGAACATGTGACTATTATTTGCAGGGTCAGCAGATTTTGGAGCCCACTCCCGAATTCGGAGAAATGCAAAGGCATGCGATTCATGGGAAGTTCTATGGTTAAGGGTTTTAAAGCGATAAATTAATATTACTGGGTATTAGATTTAAGAAAGGGAATTCAAATGCTAGTATGGAGAGCATAATATTCAAAATACACACACACACACACACACACACACACATATATATATATATATATATATATAAAAGACACAGTTGAAAGTGAAAAACCAGTATATTCTCAGAACCACAAGAGCCAGGAACTAAAAACATGAAAAGATAAGTGAAAAATATGTTTTAGACAGCATCTTGTCTTCAGCGGTGCCGATACTATCTAAAAACCAATGGATTGTTTCTAATAAGTATGATCTGAGCAATAAACACACTTAGACACCGTACAATCCATAAGAAACAGAAGAAGTGAATTATCAGTGGCTTTATCATAGAACACCAATCTCGGCGCCAGACAAAGTGAAAGTTAAGTTAAGGAGATCGCAAGAAGACTGACGTCACAAACATTGCAACCATGGAGTTAATGAATTCACCAGAAGACTTACAAAGGACACTGTTTTATAGGACATTATTAGTCAAGTTAACTTAGACATTTATTATGACTAAGAGTTATTATTTTTTATTTTAATTACAATAGTTTTTATTTACTATTTTAGTAGTTATTTACTAACTTTAATCATTTAGTTTTGTATTACTAATTATTAGCAATAGAACATACTATTCATTAAACCTAAAACAACCAATTTTGTGATTGGAAAGACTATCAGGGTAATAATTACGTTTTAGCACTACTAACAATTCTTTTATATGCTTTTGCCTATTGTCCTTAGAACAAAGCCTATTTATTCTTACTAGTTGATTAACAATAATATTATTAAATACAGAATTGTGTAAACATGTTAAGTAACTTTGATATTTTACTGTATTAAAGTCATATTCTGATCTTTTATCATAAAGATCAAAAGTAAAATTACTATGAGAATTTATTTTTATGTTTATATCTAAGAAGTTTACATTAAGTTTATCTTGGCTACTTTGTACTAGTTCTAGATTAGTAAGGTAAATATTTAGGGCTATTTTATTATTATTGTTATTAATTCTGTCAATTAGTCATCAATTCTATCAATTATGTCATCAATATATCTAAATATTTGGTAATTGCTATTAACAATATTATTAATATTATCAACTTCAAAAAGATGTAAATATAAATTGGCTAGCATACTATATATATATATATACAGGGTGATTTTTATTAAACTGACACTGCTCAGGGCCACCTGAAAAGCGATCTATGAGGCGGAATTCCACCAAAATTGATAGAGGGATTAAGGACGGCATGGGAAAGAGATTCGATGAAAAAAAAAGTTCCAAAAGTCACCGTTAGGGGAAGATATGACGCTTTAGTTGTCGGCGCACAAGAGAATTTTCATAAAACACAAGTAAAACATTTAAATGTAAATTCACGCCAGTATTTCAAAGAGTATTTCAAATTTTTCTTTGAGAAGAAATCTAAGTTAATCGCAATGTAAGTGGCTTATTTTAACATATCGTTTGCATTCCTTATATGAGCTCTTTATTGACGTGTGAAAAATGTTTGTTTTGTTTGCCTTGACGCAGGTTTTGATATCTATGATACATGCTCCAGTACTTCGTCCTCCCTCTACCACTTAATACACGCACTCATGGATGCGAAAGCTCTCTTACCAAGCTGTAGCCAGCCATGGTATGTAGGTGAGTTTGCAGAAACACGTAGATATTAAATATGTATTTTGAAATTAATGTTTTATATTTAGTATATCTAATGTCAATCGTCACCTCAGGTGTACTAGGTCCTAAAAATTCTGAAATACAAACGGACATGAAAAGCTTCTTGAAGTCCCTAAGTATACCGTACATTCCTCTGGCACCTACATCTCTAAAGGAAGAAATTAAGGTGAGAAAATATCCAAACATAATTTTTGTGTAATGACATTCTTTATAAATATGCAACGAGTCAAAAATTATTCTATTACTACTGATCTTCAGTTTCATGACTTCTTAAAGGAGTGTCGTATTTTTCTTGAGTTGGAATTCGGCTGAGTTTACCACATTATTGTGAAAACCGGTTATATAAAGACGATCGAATCGAGCCTTTTTTGCAGTTAGTTTGTTTGTTTTGTGTGTGTGGAGGGGGGGAGGCATCTTTGGAAAACATTAGACCTTTTTCACTCTAATTTTTCCTATGTACTTGAAAACTTCTCCAAGAATTGATAATGGGAACTTTTGTTTACAAGCAAAACTAGGTAAACACTTATATCACCAGACCTCGCAAATTAAATTCCCCATTCCCAACAGTTTTTTACTACATTGCAAATTTTTTATTTGCATTATAATGTTTTGTCTTTTGGCTACATTATAATGCTTTGCCTAGTAAAAGTGGCAGCATGTTTCAGTCACTGCATGAAGTTGTAAGCTTGATGACCTGAAACTTAATGTTTCCTCTTATACTTTTTTAAACCTGGATGCAAAAAGTGGTGGAGCAATGAGAGGAAAAATGTTTATCGTATGTATGTATGTATATATATATATATATATATATATATATATATATATATATATATATACAGTAGAACTTCTCCAGACGGCTACCCCTCTAAACGGCCATATTTTGTTGAGATCCAATTCAAGCTTCCATAGAGCCGAATGTTATGAAAGAAACCTCTAGTAAAAGTCGCAGTAAAAGTGAAGGACATAGTGTAGAATAAGGACATATTCTACACTATTTATATTTAAGGAATATAATATCGTTATTTCACTATGGGCCATAAAATAACGACCATCCCTCTTGTGAAATTTAGACTTTAGATCGCTATCACTGGCCACACTGACAGCTATTCTTCTATTTTTAGAAATCTAGAAGATGGAAAATTTTTTATAAAATTTTAATTTCTACTTGTATTTTTAAATATCAAGTAGTGTAGAATAATATTTCTCCTTAAATATTTTTCTACACTACTTAATATTTAAGGACATAGTGTAGAAGTGAAATGGTATAATTCCCCACGGTGTGTGGCCAATAACGAATATATTATAAAGGATGCAGAGGCAGGGGTAAATACAGGCTTGTAAACTAACAAAAAATAGAAGAATAGCTGTCGGTGTGACCAGTGATAGCGATCTAAAGTCTAAATTTTACAATATGGATGGTCGTTATTTTATGGCCCACAGTAAAAACGTCAGATGAGAAGGGTCAAAGTTGTTTTGCAAAATAAAATTATGGTGGGGGAGGTACTTCATAGACTATGGACAGAGGCGACAGAGGCTGTTTAATAAAGAACCAATTGAGGCAGGATCCACTGAAAGAAAAACAGCCCACTGCCCAATGAAAGTGAGGGGCGGGCCAGAATGCCCCCCCCTGTAAACGGACAACAGCTCCGCTAAAGACGGAGGGAATTGGAGAAGAAGGAGATCGATCTCAGACTTGGTTCCTCAGAGTTAGATGTTAGAGACTCTCGTCTGCCCCAGAGTCTTGGAGAAGTGCGAATATCCCGCTAAGGTGTTCCTATACTGGAGATGATTCTGGGTCCCTGTCATCATCGCTGCATACTTCAGCTATAGTAAGTGCCTCCCCAATAGACTCTAAAAATCATCTTTGACAATATAGTTTGCCTCTGCTTCTGGGTTCTCAATGTTAAAAATGTTAATATGAAAGAGATTGTTATATTAATAGCTATGACAATTTAATTGAAATTTGTGCATTATCAAATAAATGTATGTTTAAGGTCAATGCTTTGTCTTCCTTGCTTGTTCCAACCCATGCATGCATCCATTGTTTTAAGGTAATTAAATACCTTCCCATAGCATACGTTATCCCAAAGGGAAAATTCCCCCAATTCAAACTGTCACTAAATTTTTCCACCTTTACAATATGACCCATGTTGCTGTGTTGTTCTTGATTGCTCGGTGACACAACGATGTAACCGAGCCATACACGCTAACGCCCTTTTTTTTCTCATTCATTTTCTCTAGGATAAATTTCAGGGAATATTTCTTTCTAAAACCGACATTTCTACTCCATAAAAAGCCCAAAAGAATTTTTTTGCTGGACTTGAAACACAAGTTAAAAAAAATAATAAATCAGGTAGTCTCTTCCAACGAAACTACCGCGGGTTATTAATGTAGGATTACTTATCGTTGCTTACCTCTTTTGTATATATATATATATATATATATATATATATATATATATATATATATATATATATATATATATATATATATATATATATATATATATGTACGTATGTATGTATATACATATATGTATGCCAAAATTTTAACGCATCTTGGTACTTTTCTGTTTAACTTGTCCAAGCGATAGACTGGGTTTGGATCGCTGCCAAAATTATAACTCGCGAGGACGGGCGGACGGACAGTTTTAGCGTCTGAAATTTTCATTTCCGCAGGACCGTTATGGAGGAAGGTAATCCTACGTTAAAAGATGAACCAGTCGTCAGAAACTAGTCAAATTTAAATGGTATCTATTCTCCCACTGTAATTGTGTCGTTATTCTGAATTTGTTTGTTTCTCTAATTCAATAGTTTTGAGTATGTTTATCTGTTTCAAGAGAAATTTCCTTCTTATCTTAGGCCATGGTGAAAGTCCTGGTGGACTTGAAGTGGAAGATGGTGGCTGTGTTCGCATCTACGGACTCTGTACTGAATGAATTTCACGAACAGGCAGATTTGAATAATATATGCATAGCATCTTCTGTAGCCGTGCTGTTTACTGACAGGTAAAAGTTCTTTGTCTGTTTCGTGAAGTACTCCAAACGAAAAAAACCCCAATTACTTCTGTATGTGGATTCTTGGGTTTGTTTTTAATAGTGCGTATGAAATATTCAATTTTTAAAAGATCAGTGACCCCGAATGAAAAACATAAAAGAGCTGTTTTGTTTTGAAGATGTGCAGAATTCACCTAAAAAGCCGAATTCATCATTATAGCTGACCTACAGTAAAGCACTAATTATATACATCCATATATATATATATATATCGGACTTGGTCTTCACACCCATAATTTATTCTTGTCCGAACTCCTTTTTATCCAATGTGGCAGTCGATGGTGGCCCTGTGGCTAGGAATTATGTAGAATCTTACCAGTTGTTGCAGACATCTCACTTCTAAATAGAATCCAGTATTATTTAAATATATTTATTATATCTTTTCAAAACTCTCAGCTCCGTAATTAAATTTATTCCCATCCCTATCAAAAACGCGTGCCCGCCAAGCGCGGCACATCTTTCCTAGTCGGGAACCACATTGACTCTAACGTTTTCAACCCTTTGTGTCAAGCTTCTAGAATACTGCGCATGCACACAAGGTGGTCTGACGTTTGCACCGCCGATAAGGCCCGGGCGGAGCTTTAGCTGTCAATCAAATCCAACCCTATTATTTATTTTCCCCGCGGTGCTACTTTTCCGATACTTCGTAAATTAGTAGTATTTAATTGATAATTCTCATTTTCTCTAGCAAAACCCCCCTTTAAAGTTTCTTACGGTTCGCCCCCCCCCATAATAAATCCTTACTTACACACACACACACACACACACATACTTATTTACTTACACACACACATATATATATATATAATAAAATAAAATATAAATTAGCTTCACAAATATTGAATATAAATGTAGTTTCCCAAATATATTTACCATCGGATGACTTTAGGTGCCCAAATTGTTGTCTAATAATAGTTTGAGATTTATAATGAAACCTTTTATCATTTGAGACAAATTTTGGAAAGTATGAAATCTGACATTTAAAAAAAAATTATCACATAAGGCTGAATGAGAACATATCTTTTGAGGAAAAACTTATCTAGAACATTAATAGGTATAATAATAGCCCAGTGGGAGATCTTTTATGTCCCTTTCCTCAAGTCATATCTGTTCAAACTTTTCCACGACTCATCCAGATAAGATCGACAGGAAAGTGTATCGACCATAATCATCTTTACAGGAATATGGCTTCTACAATATCATCGAATGACAGGCAGCGGGACGTTCCATTCTCGGTTAGTACGGGAAAACTTATCCGAAGTACTTTAAGGGAGAAATCGAAATTTATGAAACAAAAATGGCCATCAAGTTCCAGGGAAGTAGAGTCCAGACATTTGGTGAAATGTCCACAATTTTAGTAAAGGATAAAGTAGAGGGAAGTTAAAATAAACCATATCATATTAACTGTTCTGTATAAAAAGAATCGATTAAAATTTAAAACCAGGATTTATAGAACAAAAAATATGAACGGGAGTAGAAATACATTTTGCAAATTAATTTATCTTCCTGATTTATCTCCAGGGAGGAATGACAAACAGTTTTTAGTTATACTATCTTTTGAAAATCTCTACAGTATCTATTAAAAAAAAAAAAGATCGTTGGACCTGAATAGAATCTCTATATTTAAGTTTCTAAGCCGACTTTTTGGGCAGTCCGTGAGAGAAAACTACTGCATCCATTCACTGCATTTTGGTCTTAAACGAAAGATCGTAATCTGTAGATGTGTCAAATTTGTTTTTTGTAACCGAAATTTCTATTAATGAGTGATAATTTACAATTAAAAAAATTATTTCTGCGCATGCTCAGTGGTATTTTTAAATCTGGTTTTAGAAACTCACTGTTTCTGCGCATGCTCAGTGACATGTTTTAATTGTAAACACGTTTATTCCGAGGAGTCTCTCTAGATCTCTCTCTGCCATTTTTATTTTTACGATAATTATGTTTGTGAAATATAAGATTAAACCTGATGGAAATTGTTTATTTCGCGCTGTTTAATGAGCGATAATTTACAATTAAAAAAAAATTCTTTCTGCGCATGCTCAGTGACGTTTTTAAAACTGGCTTTAGATACTCACTAAGCACGAGGCCGCCTAAACACATTAATTCTTCGCATTATTATGATTTTCAACATTTTGTAATGATGTGGTTGAGTATCATTTGTGTATTAGTACATTTATTTACTATCTAGCCGTCATGTTTTGACGATTACCAACCAGTATATATTATTTTGCATGTGGTATAAATGTTAAAATTTATACAATACCGTTCTTTAAATTTTTTAATTGGAAAAAAAATTATTCTCGACTTTTCATAATGTTGCTCAGTATTTAGGATTAGCCTCAGGGTAGTTATTAGTATATTGCAGTTTTAATTCTGCTTCTGCATGTAATTTTAATTTTATGTCATGGTATGTGAATATCACAGGTATGCAATATAACGGTTCGCAAATCGAAACTTCTTACGTTTTTTTTTCTGTTTAGACCATTGTGTGGATGATCTCTTAAAGAAGTTATTAAACATCTGGTGGTCTGCATGAAAATTTTCATCACACGGTTTGCGCTAAACATAAAAAGCTCTTTATAACAGCTATTAAATTTAAGACAACGCCTGGCAGAAATTTTAAGAAAATTATAGTTCTACCCGAAGAGTACACGAAGGGGAAAAAATGTACTTTTAAGAACGTTTTATAAAGAAACTATACTTTTGTTGTTGACAGTTAATTAAAAACAATTTAACGTTGGGATTTTTACCACATTGCAAGTGCTTGGGAAGCATCCTTCTTATACGCCTTTTAAAATATTATAGATCTCTAATACTACACTTTTCGCGTACTTTTTTACTTTCTTTCAAATCGTGAATTTTTTTAAAAATTTAATCTATTCTACTGTTTTTTTTTTTGCTCCAGTAAGATAAGGGTTAATTATATTAATTTTCTAGCTCATCGCCATTTGTCAACTTAAGACAGTCTGAAAATTCTTAGGAAGATTATTATTAATCTAAGATGAATTTTTCTTACCTTCTATCTACGATATGTTTTTGTCCTTATTAAAATGACGTTTAAAGTTGCGATTGCTAAGTAATCTTAACTAGATCCTAACTGACAACGAAACGAGGTTGAAGTTACATAATTCCATATTGTTTTTAACTTGCCGAAAGATGGCCTTGCGGGTGAAAAGCCTGTTTATAGAAATCAGATGGATTATAGCCCGAGTGATCCCCAAGGCGATGAGCTTCTCGGAAAATCAGCGTAGCATGAAAAGAATGGATTTGTTAAAACCATGAATTCTGATGTTTCACTTTGATATTAACGGTAGTTGTGCAATAGAAGGATAGGCTCTGTCAAAATACTTTCAAAAAATAGTTATAGTTAACATGGTTACGTTTGTCAGTCCTTTCTTCAGGTGTTGAAATCGAAATAGATTTTTCTTGTATTTTATCTTAAATTGGACAAAAAGTGTTAGATATTGATCCATAGGAAAGAGTTTGAACTTTGCAGCGCAAGGTAACGATAATTTGCTACATACGAGGATTGGCTTTCCTACAAATCATTCTGCCGCAAATTAATTGTATTTACGTGACATATTGGCAAAATTTGCCCTGACATGGAAAAATCTGACGAAATGTCCAAGTTCTTATTACGCTGTCATTAAGGCGTCTGTTATAGTCTCCTTTTAAGAGGTTCAGTTTCACAATATGGAAGACTAAACGACTAAAACTGATCTCTTTTCTGTATACTGAAGCTATTTAAAATTATTTAAATATACAGCTGAAATGAGTTCGAAGTAGATGAAGGACTACTGCATGTCAATATTCCATTACAAACAAAAAGTATTTATTCAACGTTTACTGTCATTTGATTCCTGTTCAATTTATTTTCGAGACCTTGATATAACTTTTTTTTATTAGATCAGACACATTCCTCCGAATGAAATTCCAAGAAATAACCGCAACGGGAGCTCAAGTTGCCGTGATCCTCGGTTCTGGAATCAATTTACGAGAAATGTACGAAACGGCACTCACCACCAACAGCTCCGTCCAGCATTGGTTGCTGGCGGGAGTGGACGTCGAAGACGACCTCCTGCCCATCCTCTTCTCCCCAGATCACCCGGTCATCCTTTTCCGGAAATTCGCCGAGAGGATGCCGGTGTTCGACAGCAGCGTCGAAGAGACGTACGAGTTTGGCGACAAAATCAAGCGCCTCAATCTGGTGCAGAGTTACATCGAATACATGAACAGCTGCCGCAGGGACGTCGGGGGAAACGACTCGAGGTGCAGCGACCAGTTGAGGCACAGCAGTCTTCAGAAGAACATGGTGGAGGAATCAGTCGATCAGTTGCTCGACACTATGATGAGTGGTAAGAATTAAACTAGGTTTTCTTTCGTCACCACTTGAGGGCATAAGATAGAGCGGAATGCATTTGCATAAAGATACACTTCTCCAGCGTACCAAACAGCCATGGACTTAGGTTTGGCATCTAAGGTGTATGATAGCTTATCTAAGTGCGCCCATAAAGTAACCGGGCAATACTTTATGAGCACTATATATATTTTTTTATAAATAAGAAAAATATGTCTCACCTTCAAATAAATTTATCTCCTTCAAAATAATAGCCAAAGGAGTCTATACAATTTTTTCCGACGTTTCTTCGAGTCGTCGAAGCACTGTTTATAGGCTTAGTAACTAACCGTTCGCAAAATACGCGTAACATTTGATTGAATATCCGATGCGTTTTCAAATCTCTGTCCTTTCGTGGATTTTGCATTTTTTGATTACAAAGGACTTAGTCACCACGAATTTGTTCCTGGAAATCAAACAATTAATCTATTTTTACAAGGAGGTGCTTTTTCGATCGAGAAACATGATAAGGCAAGGAACTGTTTGATTCTGAGCAATGGTTTCTTTTGCACGATAATGCTAGGCCCCCTACAGCAATTTCTGTACAACAATATCTTTCTAAGCATGCAATTACACTGATAAATCACTCACCCTATTCTTCCGACTTATCGCCAGCTGATTTTTTCCTTTTTTCGAAGCTTAAGAAAGGACAGAGATTTGAAAACGCCTCGGATATTCAATCAAATGTTACGCGTATTTTGCGAACGGTTAGTTCCGACGCCTATAAACAGTGCTTCGATGACTCAAAGAAACGTTGGAAAATTTGTATAGACTCCTTTTGCTATTATTTTGAAGGAGATACATTTATTTGAAGGTAAATCATATTTTTCTAATTTATAAAAAATTGTCCGGTTACTTTATGGGCGGACTTTGTATACATATAAAACAGTTCCGTGACTGACTGACTGACATACAAGGCACAGTCCAAATCGCTGGACCTAAAGGACTGACATTTTGCATGGCGGTTCTTACGGTGTAGGGGTGCACTGAAAAAATTCTTCTTAGATTTTTTAAAATTAAATTTTTAAGCTGTTTTTATACCATTTTTTAAGGTTTGCATTTAAAATAAAAATCTGAGGGTTATAATATTTATATCGCGAGAAAGATCATAAAAATTCATTAAAATGAAATCTTTTTCGAATCTTTACCTCCTTTTTCTGATTTTTGGTGAATTCTTAAAGATTCATTTTTAGAATTTAATTTATTGAATGGTGATCACGTTGGTTTCTTTTCTTTTTTTGTGGTACTTTAAGTTAATTTTGCGTCACGTGCATAACAACGAAATAAATTGACAAAAAAAAAATATTAAAATAGGGTAAAAGATAAAATTGAACCCCTAGACTCATTGAGATGGAAGCTTTTTAAGAATTTAATTCAAATTAGACTGTTTTATGGATATTAAACATGCAAGTTAATTGCATACATTAACCGTTGTATTTAATTTGAATATTTTCTTGTACATTACTTTGTCTATAAAAATATCCATTGCAATTTATTTTATAAATATAAATTTTTTTGGCTTTAATTGCATACATTGACCGTTGTATTTAGTTTGAATGTACTCCGTAGGGAAGCGCGGGTATTCAGCTAGTGAAAGATAAAAAGGAGACGTGTAAGAGTTCGCTCCCCTCTACAAACTACAAACAGCCCGTTGCTAGAGATGAATGGCGATTTCAGAGTACACGCCAGGCCCTTACACGATCCAACGGTTGCTAGACGTCTCAAACTTAAAAGAACTAATTCAAAACAGTGTGCGTTAATATACATAAAATGAGTATCAATTACCTGCTGTTTTTTTTTTTTTTCTGTTTCTGAAAAATTCAACATGCGCGATGAAAATTGATTTCAAGGTAAAAGATAAAAGCAAAAGAACTTGAATATGATTTTTTACCATTAATTACAAAAATGAAAATGATTTTGCTTTTATCAGAATATCTAGTCGACTTTTTATTTTATACACTTTTGATTAAGTAACTGATGAAAGGTTATGTTTTTAATTGTTAATTCTAGCTGGAGTCTTGAAGACGTACGAGAGCAACGAGACCAAAGGGCCGTTTGTTATAGAAGAATTAGATCAAAAGCCGAGTGAAGTTGAAATATGGACCTATCAGCACGCTAGAATGATCTCTAGACCGCTCTCTAAGCACAAGGAGATACTGGTAAGGAAAAAGGCTTAAATTAAAGGGAAAAAAAAATTAAAACCTACATTAAAATGCGTCAAGAAAATGATCACTGTATTCTCTCTTAAGGGAACAAGGGACCTTCAATATCGTTCTTGAAGGTCCCTTGCACTCTTCTCGCACTCTTCTCGCACTCTTAATTTCAATATTTTACCCCATGAGTATAATTAATATTCTTTTCTACTGCATTGAGGATACTTAGAATTCACAAATAAGTATTTTGTGGAGGAATTAGACCCGTTTATCAAAAACTTCTTCAAAAATACTAGAATTTTTCAAAAAGCTCCATGCGTATTCATTCATTTCTCCATGCTTCCAAATTTCTCAGAACTGTTAATTGAAGTGTTTGTCACAAAACTGTGCATAATTCTAAATTTTTGAAATCACAAATATTTTTCCAATTTATAGATCACGAAATAAAGTAAAAACATAAAGAAACATTAAAAAACATTAAAAAATAACAGTCTTTAGATTCATATACAAAAATCAAATACACATTTATATTTATATACATATGGTAAACTTGTAATGAAAAATTGAAAGATTTTTAATTAACATAGAAGGCGCATAGAGAGAGCATTTTGAAAAACGTTAGCAATTTTGAAAAATTTTTGAAAAACAGGCATTATTTTGCAAAAAAATTC
>OU015495.1:215002223-215229723 GCA_907164885.2 Dolomedes plantarius
TTCTGCTCTGAGCTTGGGATATTTAGTGGCAATATTGCTAATGCCCCGTTAAGCTAAATTTATTTTTAAACAACGCTTTAGCTTCGAGATCTACACATATTTCAATCGCTTCATCTTCTGAGCCAGGTTCACTACCTTCATTATCTATTTTCACATCAAATGGTGCAGCAAACCATTCGAGACACGTGCATATTCACAAAGTCTTCGAAACGTGCTTTAAAGTCCTCTCTTCATTTATCAAGATGTTTAACATATATCTTCAAATCACGGTCGGTAATCTTTTCATTTTCTTTTAGATCTCGCAAGTTATTTAAAATCGGATCGTGCCATCGAAGATTTAAATAGCTTCATTTTAACTCGAAAGGCCATTATGATTGTTCGAGCTTGAACAAATGTAAAAATTTTTTCCTTGCAAACGCTTTTGTACTTCATTAAATTTCGAATATAGGTCTGCAAAACAGAACAGATGGTTCTTGCATTGTTTTGACTCGTCACATAGTGATGGATGCACATTCCTAAGAAACTGTTCAGATGAGTCGTACAAGTCAACAAACCTCTGCAAACTATCACCTCTCGATGACCACCTTACCTCAGTGTGCAAAAGCAATTCCTCGAAAGTTTCATCATTTTCTTCACGTAACTTCGCAAACAGTCGGTAATTGAGAGGATGAGCTTTAATTTTATTAATTGACCCGATGCCCACTTTTAGAGTATCATGAAGTTCGCCCCTTAGTTTTTTGGCTACAAGATGCTGCCTGTGTAGGACACAGTGTACCTTTTCCTTCAGAAAGACGAGAAATCCTCTGTAACGGCCTACCATAGCAGGTGCACCGTCAGTAGCTACTGCAGTAATATTCCCGAAAGAAATGCCGTGTTTGTTCAAATAATCTTGCAAATATAAAAAATTTGTCTCACTTTTTTGAATTAGTTTCAAGATATTTAGCAAATAGAAATTCGCCAACAGTTTCCTACAGGGATGGGTTATGAAACCTAACGTAAGCCATGAGAAGATTTGATCTTCCGAAAGTTGATTCGCCAAGTTGAATAGCAAACTTACAATGCTGGAGCTCAGAGATCAAAGTTCTTTCCACATCATCGGCCATTTCCTCAATACGTCGCTGCACAGTACTTGCACTTAATGGTATGCATTTTAAAACTAGTTGATAGTCTATCTTCATAACATTTTTAATTACATCTTTTATAGCCGGTATTATAATCTCTTCAGCAATAGTATGCGGTTTTTCCTTTCCTTGCTATATTAAGAGAGATGCTGTAGGATGTCTTCAGTCCTCCTTCTTTATCGACACTAGCAGATGACTTCAAGTATGTATTCAAATTTGGCCGAACTCTAAATTTCTCTTTTAGTTTTTTGAAATACTCAAAATCTTTGTTTTTCTTATCAGAATGGATCCTTTCCAAGCGGTCTTTCATTTTCGCCGGCTTCATAACATCATTGCTGAAAGTTTTTTCACATAATAAGCACACAGGAATAGTTTCATAGGCAAACGATGGCACAAAACCATATTTCAAATATTCCTGTGAATATTGTCTGCATTTCTTCTTAGGATTGGTAGCCGACATTGTGGGTATTAAAATCAGATTTTTTAATGTTAAAACACAGAAATAAAACAGAACTGTGTTTACAGCAGAACAAAACAGCAGTAGTAAGAGACACAACTTACTCCCGCACGAGCTATAAAGGCCTGCCTGTTTTTTCTCATAGTGCAGCGTTGCCACCTTTTACTAACAATAGATATTTAGAATTGGAAGGAATTATAATTATATCTAAATTTATACATTCAGTACCATTAGATAGGAAAATGATAATAAAAAAGTATCTAAATTTAAGGATTTTCGATCTATTACGATATTTTCTCTGTAAAGTACAAAATATCTATATTTAGATATAAAATGACAACCCTACTAGAGTGTAACAGTGCAAGTATGTCTGTGTATAATGAACCACCAGCGTTCATAACATGTTTGCAATACAAGTACCGTTGCTAGATGTGTGAAAACAGAGTTGACCGACATTGTAACATCAGATCAAGTCCCGAAGGCTATGGGCGGCTCCTGTTTTGAATGAGCACCACAAGGGTCGAAGTCCGACTTGGCTAAATGACCGGTCCCGTCATTTTGAACCGAGTCAAGTGACGAGACCGGATCACTCGACTCCGCACCTCCAGAGGAAAATTCCAGAATTTGTAGGGACACTGTAGCCACGCCCTATTTTACGTGCCATCAGTGAACACGGCGGTAGATTTGCATCGAACGAGGGACGTTCAGATGACTGGCCAGCTGCTCTTGCCACCGCGTCCTTGTGAAAACAGAGTAACATATGCTGTAAGCAAAGTAGGCTCAAGCTATAACTAGGGTAGTCAGTAGTTGATCATTTCGAATTTTTATTGGAATATTCTATTTTTTCTTCCTAGACAGTTTAATTGATACTCTTTGGTATTAATCGACCCCCTTTCGACCCTCGTGTATTCATCGACCCCTAGAGAACTCTTATCGACTCCAATGGGTCGATATCGACCAGTTTGGGGACCCCTGGTCTAAACAGAAGAGTGAATACTTTATGAAATATGATTAGAAGCTACAGAAATTCCGTTCATATTTTTTTTCACTTTTGTTTTTAAGGAATATCGATAGATGATCTCTTTTCGTCTATCTTTGTACCAACACCTAAAAAACCGTCAAATGTTACCTAGTTGGTTGGTTGGTTAAAAGCACAACGGTCAACGTTTGTTACAAAAGGGGTAATTAGACTAGGATCTACAGTTTAAAGCCGATTCTGAATGGTTACAAACATCCATGCCAACGGCGAGACTCGAATCTGCAAGCTCTGTTTGCTTGTCGGAATCTCAAAAGTAAAATTGCCTACATTTCGGAAACTCTTGGCCCGATTTTAACCAAACCGACGTTGTTCTGTTTCTACTCATTTAACGCGTACCGCAATCTTACAATTACGGTAAAAAAGATACAGGGTTCGGTAAAAAAGATACAGGGAAGTACGCCCTGTATCTTTTTTACCGAACAGACAAAAACAAACTGAATCTAGATATTTCACTTCCCTCTAGATCGCAGCGTGGAAATATTCTTCTGTCGAAAACGCAACGTTTGTGAGCGAATCCATTTTTTAAAAATAGAATCTGCGACGAGGACTGAACTTCTTTTATTATTAAAGAAAAGAGCAAAAGAAAAATCGGGGACATTTTCCCCGTACCTTTCCAAGTTAATTATTGTGTCCCATTTTTCGTGGGAGATATCAACCTGTGCCTGTGATTCTTGCAGGCCGAGAAACAGATATCGAATCATCTTGATAAAAGCTCGCCATTTTCTCCCAAATTTAAAGACAGGCATTTTAATGCATACATTCGTCAAAGTCTTACTAAATTGTATATTTTCTTCTACCCTAATATTCAAGACCGCAAACTTATTTTTTTTCTCCATTTCCACTTCAAGTTTCAAACAATTATTACAAATAATAATACTAATGGTTTTAATATGTAGATGATGAGACATTTTTCTTTAAATACATGTTTCATTCTCCCGTCGGTTGCTTTATGCATTACAGCGAGCAAAATAGTTTCTTTTTTTTTTTTTTTGACAGCTACAGAGGCGGGGCAGTATTATAATAAGTTTCTGGAATTCGCCCATTCTCTCATCCCAGATGAATTCGAATTTCAGGAGAGTCGCCAATTTTTAAAAGCAGCCGTGCTCGTGCCTAAATTCCAAATTTTATAACTTAAAAACGGAATTTTCATTTTTATGTTTACGTGGAAAATGCACAATAAAGGCTTAAATTTTGGAATTTAATTTTATTGTGAATCGTTAATTTTGAAATTTACCACCATTACGAACGCTTAAAATTTGACTTTGTAAAATCCTTTAATTGTATTCTAAGGACGGTTATAACTCACTTAATAAATTATTTGATCCATCGATAGTCTTTATTATTAGAAACACTAAAAATTGAATCTTGTTAAATCATTTAAGTTAATTCTAAGAACGGTTATAACTCGCTTGATAAATTATTCAATTCAACGATAGTCTTTACTATTATTAGAAATGCTAAAAATGGAATATTGTTAAGACATTTAAGTTAGTTCTAAGAACAGTTATAACTCGCTTGATAAATTATTCAATTCAACGATAGTCTTTACTATTATTAGAAATGCTAAAAATTAAAAATCTTAGGTTATAACTTGCTTAATAAATTTTTCGACTCAACGATAGTCTTTACTATTTGAGACGCTAAAAACAATCTCGATAAACTCTTAAATTTCGTTCTAACAGTGGTTAATAAATTATTTGATTCAACAGTAGTCTTCGTTGTAATTAGAAATGCTCAAAATTAATCTTGTAAAATCCTTTAATTTCATTCTAAGAGGGTTGTGCCTCGATTCACAAATTATCCGATTCAACTGTATTTTTTACTGTTAGAAACACTGAAAGTTTAATTCTGCAAAATTATTTAAATTCATTCTAAGAGCTAAGTACCTGGTTTTAAAGATTTATTCGATTAAAGAGTTGTTTTGTCTGGTCCTGATTGAACTGCATGGAGCTTCGTGCAAAATAACCCCAATACGAGTCATTACTCAGATTTACTGAACATTTGCCACTAAACAGATTCGTTATTTGCCGATGTGTTAAAGCTGCCGTGTACTAACCCCATTGGATTCGCTCTTCTCAATACTAACCTATGGAGAAAATTTATCCAAGGATTTAAGGATTTTTTTTAAACAAAATTATACTCCGCAATAAAGAAAGAAATTTTACACCTTTGAGCATCTTTTTAAAGGCAAATAATATTTTAAAATTTAAATTATTCGGGGGAAAAAATCTGATAGGGTGTGTTTGAAACGCTCATAAATTCCTTTAGTGGCAGAAATTTATAAAATGCATCTTGCAGCAGAATTCATTTTATAAATTTCGGCCACTAAAGGAATTTATGAGCGTTTCAAACACACCCTATCAGATTTTTTCCCCCGAATAATTTAAATTTTAAAATATTATTTGCCTGTTTTAGAAATAAAAATGAAAAATGCTCCAAGGTGTAAAATTTCTTTCTCTATTGCGGAGTGCAATTTGCTTTAAAAAAATCCTTAAATCGATGAAGGTAATCCTTGGACACATTTTCTCTGTAGGTTAGCACCGAGGCGAGCGAATCCAGTCGGGTTAATACTCAACAGTCTTAACCGCGTGAATCTCGACGACCGTGGCCACCTAATTTAAATGCAAAACAGCGATACAGAAAGACAGGAAATCGCCGACAGTCAGAGGAAAAGAAAAATTGTCGGATTCGGACACTCACAAAGTCGATCGACCAATTTAAAACCTGGCACGGAAGGATGTACGAAGAAATTGAATAAATGAGGGTTAATGTGTAACGTTCTAAAGTACGAGTATCGTTATTTTCTCGGTGTTCCCGAATACCGGAGCCGATGTTGTAGCATCTTCGTCCAGGAATAGCTCTTTTGGGAAGGTAATGACGCAAAAAAAGAGCTACGATTTCGTCCTATCACCAATAACATAGTCGGTAAACTGGAATTTACTGTTTTAGTGGATTCACAATGAATCGCGAAATTCGAGACCACCAGATGTTACCCCTGGGAGTGCTCGATTTAAATGGTGGTGGCACTGGTACGGATTCAGTCCCAGAAGGCCTCAGTTGCTATGTCGGGCCGCATCGGAAATTGGAAATGAATCGCGGAATAATTAGGCCGTTTATTGGTTGTCAAATTGTCGGGCGCTAAAGAGAGCTGTCGATAGAAGGGGGGACACCTATCCCTCGATTTGCACGGTTTCTAAATTTTATGAATTAAAAAAATATATATCCATGTATTATTTGATTTTATTAGTTTGCGAAAGTTCCGGCGAAGGGTAAAGGTTATGCTTTTATTTTTTATGTTTCTTTAAACAGAATTTGTATGAACTGTTGAATTGAAATTCTGTTTGTTTTTTTATTTAAATAACGCCCGGTGGCGTCAAGCTGCCACACCACATGTCCAGGGTTCGATCCTGCGACTGAGCAAGGCCGACTCAGCCTTTCATCTCTTGGGTGGGTCGATAAAACGAGGACCAAGCATGCGTGGGAACTAAACTATGGGAGTCCACCTGACTGAGACATATGCTGTATGGAACCTCAAGCCCACGGTCAAGAAATCGGAGATGGGCACCGCCGGCCCTGGTCCACGGCGGACTGTTGCGCTACGAGTTTAGTTTTTTAAAAATTTAAATAAACCGATTGGATAAGTACTGTTGTAATGTCTTTTGCAATGTATATAAGCACAACCGAGCTTCCACTGCGACACCCAGCATTCAGTAACAACCAATCTTCACTTCGGCATGAACTCTTTGTATTTTTACATCGTTATTGTTCATCATTGCTTCACCTTCTGCCAAAAGATGGCAGCACATGTGAAATTGTTTTGTTTGTTTGTTTAAAAATTATACTTATTATTTTTTAGAATTAATAGCTTAAAGATTAATATTTAAATTGGTAAATTACTTTCTAGATTTTTAAGAATTTTTGTAATAATTTGTTTATACATTTATAGCTTTGAAAACTAATAGAACTTTTATTATTTATTCTCTTCATTGTAAAAAAAGAGCGATGCATGCTGGGTAATTTTGAATGCGGTTTGATTTTTAGTTGTTCTATGCTTATACTGGAATTTTCTCTTAAAAAACGCTGTTGCTATTTTTCTATGTTATCTATTCATTCATTTTTTGAGAAATTCCAAATATTTATTTAAAAATCGGAACATCCAGGTTAACTGCTAAAATCACATTATTGCATTTTATTCTAAAACGTATTTATAGCAAATAACAAATGGATTTCCTAATATTCAACCACACAATTTTTGGTAAGTAAATTCTGCTTATTATAGAAAAATAAATTCCCATGGCATCGCAGTTATATTATTGTAAATTTCATAAACAAAATAAATCTGTTTTAACTAATAGAAAAGTTTTGTGTATTGTTCTTTTCTCTATTCTTTATGTCAGTTATCTATTTTTCTCTATTCTTAAATATTGTTCTTTTTATCTTATTAAATATCCTTAAAGATCGTACAGTTATTATAAACATAACTACGGCTTGCAACTATCCCCCTGTTTAATATGAATGCTGTGTCTTGTTTTACACGATTTGTCACCGTGTAAATCGAGGGATAGCTGCAGTCGGAAAGGAGCGGATGACAGACGGTCCGCAAGGGTATTAACTGAGACACACACTTATATATGGTTAAAGTTTTCGGTCCAGTGCAAAGTAAATTTTCATGTACAACATAGGACATACTGACACGTTAACTGATGATTAATATCTTAAATACTCTACTCCTATTCAATACACACTATGTGGCCAAAAATATCCGTACACCCCCCTAAAGAAGTGGATCTGGCAATTTGATGCGTAACCGAAAGCTATAAAAGTGTTGGTGGTGGTTTGTCAGGTCATAGTTATGCGTTTGTGAGACAATGAGTAAGTCAAAGGAGCTTAGCGACTTTGATCGTGGCATTATAGTGGGATGCCACCTTCGTGGGAAATCAGTTCGGGAAATTTCGGACAGAAGCCAAAATCCACAGTGAGGGATGTAACTGTGAAGTGGAAACGTCGAGGCGGTGAAACTGCAGAAAAACGAAGTGGCAGGACGGAAAAAATGAGTGAACGCAGCCGTAGAATTCTGAAAAGGCTAGTGAAACAAAATCGCAAGTCCTCGTTCATTGAAATCACTAGTTATTCTTCGTTGAATGAAATCACTCAGGAGTTTCAAAGTTCGCCAGGCGTTAGTGCTAGCAGCAGGACTGTTCGTCCTGCTGAGAGTTGAAAAAACCCAGGGATGCCATGGTCGTTCAGCCGCTCACGAGCCGAACATCACTCCCCAGAATGCGAAGCGTCGATTGCAATGGTGCAAAGCTCACCGTCGTCGGACTGTGGACATGTGGAAAAATGTTCTTTGGAGTGATGAATCTCGTTTTACAATCCGGCAGTACGATGGACGCGTCTGGGTTTGGCGAATGCCCGGCGAGCGCTTCTTACGCGACTGCATTGTGCCGACTGTTAAGTTTGGGGGGTGGCGGCATCATGGTGTGGGGGTGTTTTTCATGGTTTGGCCCGGGTTCCTTAGTTCATGTGGTTGGAAACGTGAACTCCGAGACGTATGTGGACATTCTGGACCATGCTGCTCTCCCAACTCTATGGCAATATTTCGGGGAAGGCCCATTTCTTTTCCAGCAGGATAACTGCTCCATTCATACATCCGAAACTTGCGCAGGCATGATTTGACGGAATGGGTAATCAGAAACTGGACTGGCCTTCTCGGAGCCCCGATCTAAATCCCATTGAACACCTTTGGGATGAATCAGATCTCAGATTACGTAGCCAGCCAAATCGACCCTCCTCACTTCAGCTGTGACGGAAGTCAATTCCTATGGACACCTATCAAAGTCTCCCCAGACGTGTGCAGGCTGTCATCGATGCAAAAGGAGGACCAACATCCTATTAATATATGCCTCGACCACTGGGCGCCCGGACACTTTTGGCCAGATAGTGTATTATAATAAAAAGTTATGACGCTTTACCTTGAATCGTATCATATTATAACAGTCGTATGGAACTATTTCACGTTATAATATATTGACATTGATGAGCAATTCCTATTGCGTATGTATTGGGCTTCAGTCACATTAGTGGTAAGGAAATTTAAACAATTTCATCCTTTCGTGACAAATGAAGAATGAAAATGACTCAAGAGTTCGGAATTATACATATTTGCGTTGCGATTGCAGTCTCACGATTTTCGTTAAGTGCCGTGTAACTGCTTGTGAAGATGCGAGAAAGACTATACGTAATGACGATGGAAAAAAAAATACAAAAAAATTGTAGCTGGATGGCCCACGTGATTTAAAATACCCAACGGAGTTCAGATTTCATATAAAGCGTTACAAAATTTCATGTCTAATGATGACAGTGAAAATATTTTTTTTCTTTCATTATTAAGTATAAGCAAACATTTAAAAAAAAATACACCATATTAACATGGACGTTCGTAATTAAATTTCTAACAGAGTAACGTCACTGACTACGTCAGTTTTCGTCTGCTATAGATGACGTCACTATCGGTTGGCAGAAAACAGAAGCAGTTCCTATGCGTTTGCACATGTTTTTGGACGAAACCTTCATTTTGAGTTAAATAATTTAAGTTTATTTATAAAATTCCTCATATTAGTTGTATTTAACATGTATTTTAACACTTTTTTTTAATTATTTCGTAAGGTTTAAGAGAATATAATCATTCTTTCGTTTAGAATGATTATTATTATGGTAATATATGTATAGATATCGGGATAAGTTACTTCGGGCCGGCATCTCGTATCGTAACTCCAGTCTTCCCCTGTCAATAAATACGGGTCACATACCGAATGAACCTTTCCGGGCTGTACCTGAATGTTTAATTTAGTGATATACCTTTGTTTAGATACCGTACCTAAAGACTTTGCGTAATCTGACAGCATTTTATTCGACAAGCTGTAAGAATGCTCATTGAGCGCCATGTTAAATTATGCAATGATTTGCTACTCGTCAAAGAAGTAAAATCTGCAAGAGTTGAGATGTGACATGCTGCGAGACATTGCCCTATTAATTAATTTATTGTGAACCAATTAATAATGAATATAGTCATGGTTTTTAATGATAAAAAAATCATTCGTTTTGTTTTAATGCTCAATTACGCGAGCTCGGGACTTCGAAACCAACTACAATATTTACAAAAAAATTGAAGAATAAATCACCAAACTCATTGATTTATCTACTTGTCCAAAGCAGGTCTTTGTATCAGAATTAGAAGGTATAAGTCGCAAATTTTTGTAAGAATAATAAAAAAAAAAAAAATTAAGAGTCAGTCAAAAATATAGAACCAAATCCTTCTGTAAATTATAACTTACAGGAAACTTTCAGAAAACTCAAAACAGGAACACGCATCTCTTTAAAATCCACTATAAAAAATACAAGTGGTGTCTATTAGTTTCGAGCTAATTAACGGTTCATCATCAGGCCGAGAAGCATTAGAATACCCAAAGAAGACTGTGCATTTGAGAATGCCCATAACGCACAATTCGCGAATGTCCCTTTTATTTGTTGTGGATATGACGAAGCTGGTTGCTGTTTGGCCAATTGTTCTTTTCCGTTTTCAAGTGCTTAGTTTTACAATTTTTATCCCTTAAAAATAGACAGGGCAACGTACTTTAAAAAAGTTGTATTTTCCTCGATGTGACCCTACAAAACAAAGTTTTTATGAAACTTTTCACTTCCTAAAACATTTTGTGTGTGTTTGTTTAATACTTATTTTCTGACTCATGTAATGTCTCATTTAGGTTGGACATTTCAGCAACGACCTCCTGAACTGGGATAAGAAAATACTGAACATTTTTCGCGCCATGGGTTCTGGATGGTTCAAGATACCCGAGTTTTACTGCCAACTCAACTGTCGCGAAGTGTGCGAAAACTTCGACAACATATCTGTGACGGCAGATCTGGACAGCCTCTTCAGCCGAATCTATCACCTGAAGCACGAGACGTGGGTGAACATACTCCTCACGATATCCTGCGTGGGCATTCTCGTCGCCCTTCTCACGGCCCTGTTCCTCGTCATAAACACCTGCAGGGAGGAATTCGACGAGGGATCTCAAATCTCGAACGTGGTCCTGCTGTTCGCGGTCATGTTCTCGTACAGCTGCACAGTGCTGTTCATGTTCAACAAGGACAGCGTGACCTGCTACAGGCGTCTCACGGTAGTCGGAGTGGCGTACATCTCCATGCTGGCGCCCATTCTGTCCCGCTGTTTTCTCCTGATAGCTGCAGAAATGGACGGCATCCACGCCCACGTCAGCGGTCTGCTGCAGGCCGTCCTCTGTTTCTTCATCGCCGCAGCCCAGATAGCGATGGCCTCCTACTACTGGGTCTCGCACTCGAGCGTCAAGAGCCCCAAATTCAAATGCGTTTTCCAAGTCAAACCGACGCTCGGATATCTGTCGTATTCCATGCTGCTCAGCCTCATATGGTTGGTCGCCTCTCCCTTTTGCATTCGAAGTCGCCGCAATAACAGGGAGGGCCTCCTCATCCACTTCGGGAGCATCGCCGTGTGCCTGATATGGCTGGTCTGGTTCCTGCTCTACTTCCTGCTGCACCCCCGCTGGAACGAGTTCACGGTTTGCTTGGGTCTGGTGGCGACGGCGACCGCGGTCCTGGTGGTCGTATTCCTGCCCAAGGTGTACAAGATGGTGGTGTCGACGGCGGCCAAGGAGCACGGCCAGGTGAGCATGCAGCCGGTGATCTTCGCGTCGACCTCTTCGAGGAGTCCGAACCTCTCGATCTATGAAAGTGTCAATCACGGGTTCAACCCCGACAAAGACGGATTCGTGGTCGACGTTTTCAGGGACGAGGATGAGTCGCCGCGGCCCAGGAAGATGACTCATCTGTGAACGTCCGTCTGTGGGGTCAATGGATGCTCCTCCAGCTGAAAACGTGGGAAGTGTCTGTGCGCGTCGAGCACGGAATCGTTTGAGGCCAGTTCCTTGAGCTTACGTTCGTAAAATAGTAGAAAGCACCGAAACGAGCACGTCAGTTTAAAAACGGAGGGCACGCGAGAGAACTATATTGAAAAATATGTGCGTATGCCCTCGTCACTAGATGTTGTCAGTGGTGGATGTTGTAGAGTAAGATTCTGCTTACCAATGACTTTTACCTGGGTAACGAAATATTAACTTCGAACTTGAAATCGATGGCATGCGCTAGGGGCGCTTCAAGTTATTGTTAAAATTCATTTTTTTAATCGGAAAAAAATATTGTCTAAATATTTTGAACTTTGATAAATATCGGAATACTAGCCCGTTTTAATGGAACTATTAAGGAATGAACACGACGAATTATTAAAATACATGATTGCTTTCGAATTATTCAATTTTTACCGTGTATTGAAAATTTGACAGCCTTTTAGTGTTTTAGACTACGCGTATCGCTAACACAAAACCGACAAACTTAGGTGTTTCGCAATATTTCACCCATATCACACTATGCATGACTGCATGTATCAAGGCCTTATTTCCGCATTATATCCGTCCACAAGCCACTTTTTCCTCGACGCCGAATTCAGAGCAACCTTCAGGTTGACACGAAGCTAATATTGTTTTCGTTCTGATATGATAAAGAAGCGCGGGTGAATGAATTTTAATGAAAAACTGTGTCTAAGAAAGAGGAAGGACATTTTTCGCCTTCACTACGCAAAATCTCAGCTCGCATTAAAGAATTTTTTTTTCCATATTTAATACGTTTTGAGAACTGAAGACAAAGCACAAAATCAATCTCTCATAACGTGAATAATTTAAGGGATATATGTTGCGTGTTTCACCCCATCCCTCCACTAAGAAAATTGACGTGAAAAATCAACATTCAACAAATCTGCTACGTGTGCCTTTGTTTAAGCTGGCCTTAAACGTATGGAAATAACACGTAGAAGGTGAAGCATCGAATATTCAAAATCCATATCTGGCTAATCTATGGACTCTACGAGTATTTAGAACCAGGCAACATGTTTTACCACGAATATAGTTATAAAGAACTTTTAAATGAATGATTAATTTGACGAAATGGGCTTGGCACGTCTCAAAATCATCAAAGTAGAAGTGACACAATCGTGCTTTAAATTTTGCCACGTCATTGGTCGTTTGATGTTCACGGTTAACAATAATGTCACTTTTTGAATTCAAGATTGGGGTGCAAGAGCAAGTGAATAGAAAATTATTAATTTAATACGAAATTAATATATACATATACATATATATAGCATACATATATATGCATATATATATATATATATATGTATATATATATATATATATATATATATATAAATATATATGTATATACATACATATATATATATATATATATGTCCTTAAAGGACCTTACTTCTGAGTAAACAAAAACATCGATGTCATACGATTTCCCGTAGATCGTTATTTATTTTACAAAACTGATCTATAGAGACGTTTAGAAAGAATACCAAGAGATCTCGCGATCCTATTGGTTGTTTACTACAACTCGCATAATAAATTTTCAGATCCGCCGTGAAAAATGTTTCAATGATGCACAATGAATTTTATATGGGGACGGAAAACTGGTGAAAACAACATTAAAATCACGGCCAAAATTCTAGTCAAGGTTAAAACGAAACAACATAAATTAAATTAAAAGTTTTCTACTACTAAAGAGATGTCAGAGTCACGTTCTGAAATAAGGTCCTTCCTCCAGTTACCAATGCGGCTCGGCAAAGGCGGTTGCAGATAACACTTTCTGTTTTGTTGCTCTGTACTAAATTAATTTCACTGTAAATATCATTTGAATAAAGATTAATGTATACCTAACATTTGTTTCCCAGATCAATTCATTTCAGTTCAGTATTCAGTTTAAATATGCAAGGGAACTATGTCGTCACATAAATTGAAACATTATAGGAAAACACAACTTGTTATATTCCATAATGTAATTAAAGGGGGGGGGAGACATGTTTTGAACTACTAAATAGTTCGCTGACAGGCCGAAGAGCATTGGCGGTGATTATTACTACGAATAATTCACAAATGCTTGAGTGCAGTTTTACTACTTTTAATCGGTCTTAGACATCACCCATAATTCTTAGAATAAAACACTTGCATTTTCCCACCATTGATATCCGATACGAAAATAAGTCGTCACGTTTCGAATGTAGTTCGAAGCATATCACCACCCCTTTAATTACATTTGTGGAATATAAGTCGTTTGCTTTTATCGGAAGTTACATGTAGGCCACGAAATTTCATAGTTACTAAATTCTGAGAAAATATACATAACGAGCATGTATTTCTTTCCACGGAGTTATTTTATATTCATGTTTTATATTCACATTAAGTTCTGGTGCAATGCAAATTGTTCTGCGTTTTTCCCGAGGGTTCAGGACTTAAATGATGTTGATTGTAAGTCAAGATAAATCGATGGTACGAGGATTTATTTTCGTGTCGGATATCAATGAAGAGAAAAAAAATAAGTGTTTTAATCTAAAAATGATCGGTGATGTTTAAGACCGATTAAAAGTATAACTTATGAAAGAGAAAAGGAAAAAAAAGCTTTGGATTGTTCCAATTGAGAGAGTCAACATTTTCCATCACTCAGAACTCAGCAGCATGTAGGGGTACAATAACCCCTCACTTGGAATGGTTTTTTAGGTGGTTCCTAAACGGTGGTCCAAGAAATGGTCCAGGAATGATAAAAAATTGTTACTTTCGTACTTCGTTTGCATTGAAAAGCGTAAAATTTCTTTCAAATATTTAGATGTGGCACATCTTTCAAGTCAGGATTCATATTCCCCTCAGTTATCAAGTACTGCCTAAATTTTCACACACGAAGTTTCTTTCCCGTTTTCTCTGTGGTTTAAAAGATTTGAGAAGCCATTTCTGAACGTCTTCAGGGTGTGGTTTAAACTAAAAATAATTTCCGCTTCCATTTTTGACTCAGGGACGATCAAACGGAGACCACCCAATCCCAAAATTCATTTTCAGTTAATCTAATTATTTAAGATGTAATTATGACATTAAAAAAAATCTTTCCCGTTACGCTGCCTATGATTTTTATATCATTTTTGGACCACACTGAAATGTATTGAAGATATCAAATTTTCCTCACACGTGCCTTAAGAAAATTTATAAATAAGTTACACGTAATTTTATTACTAAACAGCACGAAACTTATTATTAGATTAACTTACTAATAGCACAATTTACTAATTAGTCTCCTTCAAAAGATTTGCAAATGAATAGCTTATTTATTTTATACGGCCATAAAAAAAAAATCCCAATACATAGCGTGTGCATTAAACCCAAAGTGCTATTTTCAAAATACAGATTTTTAATTTTAAACTGCTGAATCCCTCAGTATTTAGCAGAAATAACCACTCAACTATTACAATCCACAGCTGTTGATACCAAAATGTGGCAAGTACTCTCTTTCTAACAATCTCATTTTCAAAGATACTGCCTCTCGCAAACAGAATAATAGAGATAAAAACAGAATGATAAAACTGGAAACTTTCCCATGTATTATCAAGGAAAATATCTCAGATACGCAAATGAGGTCAAGTTAAAAAAATTAGAACAAAACAGAGTAATACTGCATCTATCTAATTTTCCCATTTTATGTTTTTTCAACCTGTCAAATATACCTTTACATTATACAAATTGAAAAGCGTTTAGCCAAATACGAAGTTCAACGTAAATGAATAAATCAAAACTGTAGTTCTGTATACCTGACCCGATACCTTTATTTTAAAGTCTATACCAGGGGTGTCAAACTCAAAGGCTAACTTGAGCCAAACAAACAAGGTGTAACTATAGGTGGGCCGCAAAAAAAATCAATATTAATAGAAACGTAGGTTTATTTTAAATAATACATTATAATAAACATATATAAAAGAACGGGAAAATTTAATGCTTACGTCCTGATACTTGACCATCTCTTCTGCAATATACTGGAGGGATATTATATATATTCCAATATATTGGCCAGGCCGCAACTTTGACACCCTTGGTCTATACCCTTTTTCTCGTTTGGACAAACCACTACCTACACATCTTCAGCATACGTAAACAAATAAAGAGAAAGGTTCCAGTCTATTAGGCTCCCCAAGTACCTAATATCGAAGTAAATAAAAAAAAACTTTGCCGATATATGGACCTCTGGCGACCGTTTTGTTCAACCGATCGAGATGAGATTTCAGGTATAGTTATTCAGAGGTACGAGCTCGGGATTCTGTGAACGGCAGCAAAGTGGCGCTCGCGGTTACGGTTATAGGTATAGAAACTCGAAGTTTTCGAACGGAAACATCCACTTTTTCCAGTCGCAAAATGCTCAGAGCATGCGAAAACCCTAATGAGCGTTGGATCGGTACAAAAAACGGACGCGTTAGGGCCTGTTCACATAGGAGTCCGTTGCGTTGCGTTAAGGAAAAGATGACGTTGAGACGAAAATAAACCAATCATAGGCGTTGAAAATTTCATTGCTAATCGTTTGGAGGCATATGATTGGTTTATTTTCGTCTCAACGTCATCTTTTCCTTAACGCAACGCAACGGACTCCTCGCACAAAAAACAGCTCTGCGAACGGCCAACAAAGACACGATGATGGCATCCATGTTGGAAATGTGTCATCCAAATAAAAGTTTTCTTTTGACCGATCTGTGTTGTCATCAATGATTGGTGTCTTGCCTCTGTCGTATGCAAATTTCCTCCGCGCGCCTCGATCGTGTCTTTGTAGGCCGTTCGCAGAGCCGTTTTTTGTGCGTGCCATAACGCGTCCGTTTTTTGTGACATGCGTACCGTTCCAACGCTATTTATGGTTTTCGCATGCGTCGAGCATTTTGCGACGGGAAAAAGGTGGGCGTTGCCATTCGAAAATTTCGAGTTTCTGTACCTATAACCATAACCGTGAGCGCCACTTTGTTGCCCTTCACAAAATCCCGAGCTCATATCTCTGAATAACTATACCAGAAATCTCATCTCGATCGGTTGAACGGGACGATCGCTAGAGGTCCCTATATCGGCAAAGTTTTTTTATGTAATTCAACAGCACTCGCAACTCCTCATCAGCACAGCATTCAAGAGCAAAATAAATTTCGAGTAGAAGGTAAAGCTACAAAATGGTTCAATTCCATTACTAATGAATCTCTAAGCTATACAGAAAGAAAAAATTGACCTGTTCAATTGTTCTAGTCTTTTTTGTTGTTGTTACTTCTGGCCGGATAAATCGTAACCAGGTGAACTGAAAGTTGCAGCTCCTACTTAGCTCACGATTATTGAGCACCACACACAGTGGTAGGAGACTGGGACGACATCTGGTGGGCTCGCACCCCTAAAAACCGCACTTTACGGTGGACAGATTTAACATACCCATACCCGACTTAGACAAGAGGCCATTGAGTGGCGTACATTGGGGTGTTTTCCCAATCTAGCTGGCCCAAAAACGCAAACGAGGCGTACCTAACAGTGATGGAGAATCTACTTGCTCCCCAGTTTCATTCAATTTAAACTTGATACTATCTCCAATCTCCAATATTAACTTTGACTTAGTGACAACGTATTTTAGTGTTACAAACAATTACTGATACTGAATAATTATGCATTGTGAAAAGCCAGGTATGTACGCTTGTATTTGACACGAATTTGTGTACATTTGTTGATTTAAAATATAAAATAAGGCGGGGCCTGGGGCAAACTTCTGTTGGGGGACCCAAAGAAAAATAAAAAATGGAAATAGACGAAACCACGCATTCAAATTAAGTTACTCATACTTAAAATTTTATTACATGGAGGATTAACAGAATTATTATATTTCATTGCTTTGCTCTCTTGTTATATTCTCCAATAAATGTGACATCTTCCCTCCACGAAGCTTTCTTGCTATCTATTTTAGTAGTTAGTACTGTCTTCGATTTATTTGAGAGAATGTCATTTTATAGCAGTTAGGAATAAACAGTTATATTTTTCATTAAAACTAAATAGCGTATTTTTCAGAAGACGATTTTGAAGTAAGAGAAATCTAATTAATCGAATAAATTTTTATTTTTTGGAGGCCCCTTTTTTCAGGAGATCATTTTGAATTTTGAAGTACGGTACAAGTTTCAGAATTTTCTTTTGCATGAAATTTTCTAAATTACTTTAAAAAAATTTTTGGGGCCCCCTCCAGCAGTTAGGGGCCTGGGGCAAAGTGCCCCGGTTGCCCCCCTCTATGGGCGGCCCAAAAATAAGGTGACATGAAAGATGCCATAAATTTGTGTCAATTTTGGCTGGTTTCGCTATTCGATAAAGAATTTGTTATCCGAAGTGTCCCGATGATTTGTTCTACCTTACTTGAAAGTTCAAGTGATGTAGTAAACAACTTTGAAAAATGTAGCCGCTAATTTGAAGATATTTCTTTCTGATGCAAATCTACATATATAAATTCGTAAATAATAATCTTTTCAAAAAATCCTAAATATAAACATAATTACACTATTTTTATTATAAACTATATTTATACTCTAAATCTCCAATTTAAGAAAAGATTTACACTAGCTGCGTTTTCATGGACAACAATAACACCCGGGATTTACCACTGCCCTCTAGAAAGATCTGTGATCTAGAGGGCAGTGGATTTACCCTGGGAAATCCTTTGAAGTCCGTTTACACGGGACAGCATTTTCGTCCTGCTTTTACCCGTCTTACCGGAAGTAAAGGCCATCACATGATTCGGCGGAAGTGATCATCATACACCATCATTCCTTGTAAATCACGTTGTGGGTTCGACCCCAGCCGGTGTCGTACTTTTCCAAATTCACTCTATTGCTATTTTTAGCCTTCCCCCTTCGAACTCCGCATTTATCTCATTACGAAGTGTATGGTCCTGGGGAGGGCCTTTTATTTTTTTCAATTGCTGTTCTTTTGACCTCGTGTTCTTAAATTTTAAAAATAACAAAAAAGAAAATCATAAAACTTTAAAAATCCAAAAAAACTGAAAAACTTACATAAATAATTTTTGTATTCTTATGATATCTGCTTTTCTGGGCCTCTTAACGTTATTACTTTTTTGTTTTCCGTGGATCATTAGTCTTATCTAATTTTTCTTCTAAATTTTCTTAACTTGTAACTCTATATTTTTTTCTCTTAAAATTAACTTTTTTGTTTTAATTTAACTTTACTGTTAAATTTGTTGGAACAGATGATAGTATACGCAACGGGCCATCGCCAATTTGGCGCCAAAATCCCGTTCGGAGACCATTTAGGCCTAAACTGCGAAATGTAAACAATAAATTGGAAAACAAACTTACTGCTGGCTTTATGAAACTCGTAGGCGCACACGGGATCTTCGCTTCGCTCAGATATCCTTGCTTCACTCTGCTACGCATCCGTCCAAAAACATTACAGAAAATCCCCAGCCGATGGCTTCGCTACATACCGCTGGTTGTTGTACAGTAAAAAAAAAAGCTTCCGCTGGCTGTAGCGGTCAGTAAAACAAAGCTTATCGCAAAAAAATACCATCCGATCTTAAAATCCTCCCTGCCAGAATATAAAAACCGCCAAACAACCATCTGATTTGGCGAAAAATCGTCCCTTGGCGTTCGTTGCGTATACTACATCTGTACCAATTTGGTTTCTCCTTACCCGCGTTATTCTTACCTTAATATTTTAATTCATTACTTAAAATTTTAACTACTGAGCACTCCCACCTTGATTACATATATCTTGCTTACAGGAGATAAAGTCGACACGATGAAGGTACTCCTCTTCTAAAACACAATTACGTCTGCGTCTATTTATTATTTAAATGCAGCACATGTCAGTCGCTGTTGATAATGATGGAACGCTTACGATTTTTTCTGTTGTTTTTAAAAATAAATTTTGAAAATAGATTGGAAAAAAGGAATATAAGAACTAGAAGATTGTTGCGGATATTAGATATAATCGTACGATCTGTGGCTTCATCGCTAAATTAAAAATAATTCATAAATTTTAATGTTACGTTTAATTATTGATTATACTTATTAAATTTATTAATTTTACCATAACACTTGAAATGAAAATGTTATTGAAATGAAATTTTATTTCTTATTTTACATACCAGATGGCAGTACCAGTCTATTTATAATGTAATTGGGGATGGGTTTTTTTAAAAACTAGATGTTGCAGATCAAGAAATAAATGAAATCCTCCGGAAAAAAAATAGGCACTTTTCTACTGTTTTCTTGAAAATTATGCGATCGTAAGGGGTTCCAGATCCCTCCATCGATCATTCAGCTGCATTTTCATAGATTCGCACATGTTCAAATCCGCCATGTTTGTTTATTACTAGCTTCCTGCTTCGAAATGCATCATGGGTAATTAGCGGGTTTTATCCTAGTTCGAAGCGGGGTCGAAATTCCAATCTGCATTTTCCGCTATCGTAGGGAAAAGGAGTGAAAAAGAAAGAAACAACCCTGCTTTGACCCGGGTTTTTGGCACATGTAAACGGCACTATTATGATATAACAAATTTTAGTTTTTGAGTCAATTTATATCACATAAACTACATTTTTTTTGCCAAATAAAATACAATTACAACCACAGAGTTAACTGCTAACGATTTTTTACAATTAAGGCTAATCTTAAGTGTTTAAAGGCTTTACACAAATCCTGTTTATCAAGAAAATTTATTTCCAAAGAAAAACTACTTTAAAAAGTGTAATAATGTGATAAACTAAAGTAATATTAGCTTTACACCAAGTATTGGACAACAAATATTTTTAGCCAGCTACATCCAACAAATATCCCACTGTGCCTTGGTGCCAAATTCCGACACACTAACCAACCATTGTTATTGTGTGTACGTGTGTGTATATAAAAAATGCCAATAATAATAGTTTTAATCTTTATTTAAAAAAATCGCTTAAGGACAGGAGTCGAAATGAATCTACAAATAAAAAGGTCAGCAAAATGAATTAATACATATACAATAAAATTCTAACATTTAGTGAGGAATGAAAAGTGGGATGAAAAACAGTAACAGTTTTAAAATCCTATTTGCTGAAACAATGTTGTAACATGTATAGATCTATTTCTTAAAATGAGTGGCGATCATTAGCAACTTTTGACATAAAAAAGTACCTAAGTTGCTTTAAAAAGTGGAGTTTTTTTTCCAAGCCAAAAGCAACTTGTAAATGTAAGTGCTATATCCCGAGCTAAAGATAACTATACTCGAATTAGAAATGAGACAATTACTTTTCAAAATAAAGATAACATATCAGAACCAACAGTGACCAACAGAAATGAAGTATAAAAATAAATTTTTTAAAATAAAAAATGCAATGCAGTCATCATAATTTCAGCAGTTTGAAGTGGGAAATAGATATCAGTCAATACTGGAAATGAATAAGTGGAAAAAATATTTATACATATGTGTGCACGAAATATATACTCAGTAGAAATCAAATTCAATGTGTCGAAGATTTTGAATGTTTTATTTCAATAGCTGAAATTTTAAAACATTTTCACACTAAAAAAATGAAATAAATAAAAGAAGCTTCCCCCACTCAAAATGAAAAAAAAAGGATAAAAATATTAAATTTCAGTAATTTTCTCTTAACACTAAGTTTAAATTAGTATCTATGCTTATAAAATTATATAAAAAATGTTATATACTGCAATTGTCAATATTTAATACATATACCCTGAAACAAAAATTTTTATTATATAATCAAAAATTTATATTATTTGATTGATTGGTATTGAAATACATATTCTATACATATACTCTTGAGCTGAAATTTAAAAATATCAAACCTCTGATTAATTGAAAAATGGGTATTTCCTTTTATTTTGAAGATGTCAATAAAGTTACTTTTGCTTATTATAAATAAAATTAGCACATCTATTATTCAAGATCAATTTTGTTTCTCCACATTAGAAAAGAAAGAAAAAAAAATTAATAGCCTGTTTATTTTTACGGCCATAAAAAAAAATCCTAATACATAACATATGGATAAAATTTAAACTACCGATTTTGAATTTCAAACTGCTGGAATCCTCAGAATTTAGCAGCAATACCTATTCAACTATTACAAGCCACAGCTGTTGATTCTAAAATGTGGCAAAGGAAGCATTCTCTTTAGAACAATCTCATTTTCTCGATTCCCAAAGCTTGGCTTTAGGTAAATATTCAAGAACTAACTGGCAAGATTTGTTCAAGGAACAATCCGTGAGCATGTGTATATTATATTTATTATTTTCATGAATATACTATACACACTAATATAGCTTTAAGAAAAAAAAAGTTACAGTTAAAAAAAATATGTGCATATTAAATGTTTTAAGAACTAATTGGCAAGATTTGTTTAGAGAACAATCTGTAAGTATGTGCACATTATTTTTAACATTTTATGAATATACAATAGATACTAATATACGTTTAGAAGAAAACACACATCAAGTTACAGTTAAAATATGTGCTTATTAAATGTTTTGAGAACTAATTGGGAAGATTTGTTTAGAGAACAATCTGTGAGCATGTGTATTTTATTTTTAATATTTTTTTAATATACTGTACACACTAATACAATTTAAAAAACAAAACAAAACAAAAACACACACTTACAGTTACAGTTAAAATAATATATTATGAAATAGGACACTTCGAATAAATAGTCAGAAAATTCATATCTTAATACTAACGATCATTTCTTTCTTTTAAACTGCTCACGGGTTATACTGACTGCATTACACTTTTTTTACAACAGGACTAAAAGAGAAGCAACAGCACTCTTCTATGGAACTTGTCTCTTTTTCAGAAATTGTATACAATTGCTTCTGAAGTACATGCAATAGAACTTTCTCATTCCTATCACTCAGAAATAGAATGATGATAATTCTTTTTTTTTCACATTCTGTACAAGTATAAGAAATTAAGTTTATCACACAGTTTAGACACAATTTCCATCCATCACTGATGGAACATCTGCCAATGGTTATTATACAAATTTATAACAGATTATATCTATTTGGAATTATATCACTAGTTCGTAACACCAAAAAGTGCACCATATATTTTTACAAGGTTTGATTGATTGTTCTTTGTTTATATCATTTCCTGCAATACTTTTATATGTATATACTGCTTTTAGCCAATGATTGTATTTTATTTACATACCTTTATCACCGATGAAATAAGCTAAAAGTATATTTATATAAAACTAAAATATATCTTACCAATAGAGAACATACAGAAAAAAAATTGTATTATAGTGGTTTTTTCTATACAGTAAAATTAAATCACAGGGAAAAAATTATAATACAAAGTTAACACAGCTATGGAATGCAAAAGTAAATACCTAAATATTTTGCTCTTGCAAGAAAAAACAATGTGACGATGCAATGGCAAAATTGCAAAAAACTGTGATGCAACTTTTATGCACCAATGAAAGTCGTTGAGTCCTTTTTTTTTTTACTTGAGTTATGAAGCAACACAGAGATGTGCATTTACCAACATGAGTATTGAAATGTTTATCACACAACCACACCAGTAAGAGCAAGGTGTACGGTGTTGAGCAATTCATCGCTTACTGCAAGCAAAAGTATAACATCCTAAATTACCAGATCTGTAACAATTCTACAAAATACTACAGTGATTAGACACTTTTAGTTTACATTACATTTTTTTAAATGTAATTACACTATATTTAATTTTTTTTTCAACATTGGACACTTTGAGTTAGAAAATTCAAACACCTGCCAACAGGTTGGTTCTCACTTCTCTCTTTATTTGGGGGGGGGGGGGGGGGAGAGAAAGGGAAGGGGGGGCTTTCAAAGCTTTAATCAGATATTTTTCACATTTCAAGGTAGCCAAAGCGTTGTTGGATACATATGAAAACAAATTATCAAAATGCCCTGGTCAGGAAAGCTGGTTATTAAAACAGGAACAAATTATTAAAACATCCTGATCAGGAAAGATAGATATTTAAAACACGATGAATTTTTCCTAACTCATTCAATTTTTTTAAGGGGAATTATCTGAAATTTATATTTTTTAATACATTTGCAAATTATTATCTTTATTTTCTTAACATAATTTAAAAGCAGTAAAGGATATAATGAATTTAAAATTAATGAAAACAATATGTATAAATAGCCAAGTGCTAGTACTTTTGATACAATGTACTTTCAAGGTTCAACAGAAGAAATAGGTGGTTATTAACTATACAGCTTTTACCACATGACCCAAATTTCTTTGCTTTTTTAAATTGTCAATTTTCTTCATTGAGCTTATCAGACATTTCAACAACATTTTTGCATGATCAAGCATTGTCTTTATTTTTACTTGCAAAATTTTTACACTTCACTCAGTTTTTATGACCATTTATTTGGTTTCATTCATGTAATGTGTCAAACAGAAAATTATGCACACAAAGCCTACACACGCACTCAATATGCACTTTTCAAAGAAGTATTTGGTTCTGTTTTTCATTTCTCATGTGACTTAATACATATTCAAATGGTAGGGGCAAAAGCATAAATGCAAACTCAGTTCTTAGTGTCCTGGTTAACTTAACTTTTTCAGACAGAAATAACTATGTTGTAGTAAAAGATTTAGTGACAATTCATTTTTCAAAGTATCCTTCAATAAAAATATGAAATAAGATACCCAAGGTCAAAGTAAACAAAAGCAATAGATACATTACTAAAACAGCCTATTTCCAGATTTAACTGATGAAATATCGCGACTATGCATCAATAACTCTTTGTTTCTATGAAAGTGATGAAAATAATCTGAATTAGTACTCAGTAAAGACATGTAAAATAGAAATACAGGTATAATTTTTCATTTTTTTTTTTATAAAATAGTCCCTAGTTTAATTTCCCCCCCTCATGTTTGCCCCCTTTTTTTTTTTCTTTTTTTTTTTCTGGGTAACTGTATGATTTTTTCAAATGTACTTTAGCCACAGAAGAGGAAACTAGTGAAAAATGGATAAAAAATGACATGAATACTTTGACAAATTGCTGTCAATCCATCAGTAAAAAAATGTGTATATTTAAAAACCCTTAACAGAAGAATTGTATTCAGAATGAATCCATGCTTATTATTAATACACTGGATCACTGCATATACACAATTCCAAAGAAAGCAAAAATGGCATAAATGGACCTTTCTACCTTTATAAATGCTTTTTTTCACTTCAAGGAAACCAAATATCTCACTCCAATCCCAAACCCTCTTATAATCCATATTTACATTTAGAATGCCACATATATACATTAACAGAATTAAAATTCCAAAATTATCTTACATATTTGTTAGTGACACATTACTGAAAACTATAGACTTCCAGGAACACAGGATGTAATTATTAAAACTTAAATACAATACTTAAACATGAAATTAAAATAAAAAGAAGAAAATCAGGCTGTCAGAAAAGATCCCTTTCAACAAATTAAATCCAAAACGACACTTAATTTCATCATTCACAAAAAAGCAAATTAGGCGAACTGAAATTCAATTTTTTTAAAATCTCACTATCTAATGCAGATATGTAATTAGACTTGCCAGAAAAGTCTGAGTACAGACGCTTTTGAAAATGTCTAATTTTAAACACTGAGATATTCTATTAAACTGGTACAAAAGTTTCAAATAGATTGCTTCAAAAGCAGATTTATAAAAATTCATGTAATATCTGGCAGCACAAACATTTAGAATGATCAGAAATTTCGGGTGTTAGAAGCTCAGCAGATTATGAAAATTGTGATTTTTTAGCAGCTTTTGTAAATTTACCATTGCTTAGATAACATGAGATGTGTTAGATCTGAAAGACGAAATTTTTAAAGGGGACCACAGAGAAAAACTATTTCAAACAATTACTTTTTTTTCTCTCAAAGCAGCTCCATTTCCAAATATTAAAAATGCTTTCGTGATTAAAGAATTTTCAGTAGTAAAAACATCATCGCAACTTTTGTATCACCATAAAAATTAATAAGTTGCAGCTAAAATGTGGAGATGAAAAAAGAAATTGTCATTTTTTCAGATTCAGTAATTTTATTTAAAATCTCAAGTTAAAAGAATGACTGCTCAGTTTTTTACTGATTCATTCATATTTGAGGTTTTGTACACTTAAATATATATGGAAATTCATGGTCAGATAAAACAAATCTACATCCATATTATACAAAAATTCTTGAAACATTTTCTTTCCAAAAATAAAAGTAAAATAATAGCAGTATTTACAAAACAATAAAATTAATGCAGATTACTGGGAACAGGGAATCAAAACAATACATTAAAAAATAAAAGTCATCATCCTGAGTGCTTTTATTTCAGCAAAAGGTCCCCTTACATAATCAAGATAATAAACATTGATATTAGGCTCATTTGTAAAGTTAACAATAGGAGGGCTGTTCAATAAATAAGCATGCTAAACTAGTTAAATATACTGTGATAAAAGATAACTATATTTTCTAGCACAAGTGTTTTTAATGTAGAGTATTTCTGAACCATCACATCAACTAATCTAATCCTCTGTCAAACATTTTTTCTCAAGTACAAGCAATTAGATATTGTAAGAATAGAATTGTACAAAGAATAAATATTAAGATTTTAATCAAAATAGGTGATTTTGTTACCTTTAGTAATATAATCAGAATTATTCAAAAACAAAAATACAAATTATAAAAAAATTTCTATTTCAATGGTCATAGTCTATAAATCGCTGTTGATGCAAGCTAGATTGAACTATGCAGATATAAATGAACCTTATTTTTCAACATTAAAGAAGAAAAATTAGTGTCCATTTTAGTAACTATTTTTCTTAACAAGAATTGAAGAATTACAAGACTGCAAAAATTCTTTTTCAAACTTTCATTTTTTAAAAATTTTGTTTCTGATTGATCCATTTTACTTTTACATGACTCAAGACAAAGAAAACTAAATATATACAATCAGCCCCAACTTAGGATAATGTGATATCACAGAAAATCAAAACATTCTCTCAGACTGCAGATATAAAATTCAGACACATCATATGCCATTGACTTATCATTTGACTTATCATCATTTGCCATATCAAATACAAATTTCATTTTTATGTACGAGTTAAAATAATATTTTAAAAAAAAACCAACTAATTTTTTTTCACTAATACTATTGAGATAGGTGGCCCTATTTCGTTAAACTCCTTCAAAATTTACAAAGTACGTGGACTTTAGCAAAAACAGTACAAACTTGGAGTATGTTATTATCCTCATTAACAAACAATATTTTCGGGCAGTTATAGAAATCCCTAGAAATTCTCACACTGATAATTTCTGTGATTTTTTAACATCACAGAGTAAGATTTTAATAAATCCAGCCCTTTTTTTTTATAAACCATGCTTGATTGGTTGGGAGCACTCTGGTCATATTTTATTATAAACCATGGTTTACAAACATGAAGTTTAAAAATTTTAAAACATTAGGTATTAAAAATTTCTTCACTTAAATTTTACACATTTTTCACAGCCACTTTTTTGATAGATTCAATAAATATGCTTTTTGATTGATTCAATGGTACTGATTAAAGAAAAGGCAAGGTTGTAAATTGTTCTATGTGCAAAAACATAGATACAGTTCTATATTCATAGATACGGTTCATCTTGTAATAATGCAAACAAATTGAAGCATTTTAGACCATAATCAATCAATTTTTTATTTTTTTACATAAACCAATTGTTGGCGAACATTGCATTTCAGGAATTCCCAAAAAAGTGGCAGGAATAGAAAATTACATTCGAAGCCATACGATGATTAACCGTGAGTCAAATTACGTTTATTGAACAACCCTCTTAAATTTCAACTACGGCATTTTTCAATGCCACTTATAAAATATTTGAGTCTGCACATAATAATAACAAATTGAGCAAAATATTTAAAGGAATGGCACAAAAATATTGCTCCAGCATAAGCTGAGTTATTTCCAGCAAATTACAAATAGAGAGATATGTTTTAACACAACACAGGTGAAGCATTAATAAACAATTCCACACAATTATTATGATTTTATTTTTTAAATTTTTTTGGCACAGACAAAAAGTAAGCATGATGTAGGTAAATATTTTTGTGCCACCCTTTTAGCATCAACTGAAATGAAACCAAAACATACAATCATTGCATGATATGCAATAATAAATTATGAAAAGAATAGTTTTTTACATTGAAGAGTCTATTCAGTAGGCAATGGAAGCTTCCTTATACTCAGAGCCTTCTAAGGTAAAGAAGTCTTCCAGTTTCCACTGTAGAGTCTCAAATGTTGGTCGCTTCATGGGGTCCTTATGCCATGTCTCGAGCATTATCTCGTAGAGAGCCGGAGGACATCCAGGTGGACATGGCATACGATAGCCATGTTCAACTTGATGTAACACTTCAGCATTTGTCATACCTGAAAACAGATCACAAAACAATCAATTTTACAACACATTGTCATCAACTACAACTTTTAAGATTGCTGTCCTATTGGATTTGCTCAGCTCAAAGATAACCTATGGAGATAAGTTTTCCAATGATGGAGTTAACCCCATAATGCACACTTTTTGTATCCATTTGAGTTTAAAAAAAAATGGCAGATAATTATAACTTCTAAACACAAGAATTTGTTTTTTTTTACTAAAAAAAGGCCTGTTTTCATTCAAAAGACAAATTTAAATTCTAGAAAATATAATTTGAAGTGTTTCAGGGCTCTACTGTACAATATGTATTGCTCCCAAATAATAAAATGTGCTCTTTAACAAACAGTTGTATCTAGTTTTAAAAGGACAACATACATTTTCTCATTAAATGCAAGAATTTTTTGAAATACTTCAGTCATCTTTACCTAAAAGAGAGCTGATGAAATTCCTCAAGCCAATTACAAATATACACTGCCTACATAAGCCAAATAAATTATGGGTGTGTATTATGCTTAACATCCTTAAAAAAAATTACAATCAAACAAAACAAAAAAAAACTCACTATAACAGCGAAGAAAATAATGCAACAGTAAAAAAATAAAATAAAAATACTATCTTTGTCTATAGTGTTTCATAAAACAGAGCACAACATTTTTGATAAGTAAGAAACATCATCAGGTAGAAAAGAAAAATTTCCTTCTTTTAATGTAAGGACACAAAAGGAAGGATTAGTTGCACTACAAAAAGCTATAAGCAAAACAATGTGAAAGCAAATTAATAATAAAAAACAGATGTTCATTGTACCTTAATTAAATAAAACCAAGGCGACCCCCTAGAATACACTTCACGATCCCCAATGGGGCCGCAACCAAATGGTTGGGAACCTCTGATTTAAGTGAACCAACATTATTCTCAGCATGGGTGCCACCACAGTTTAGAGGGGCGGGGGGGGGGGGGGGGGGATTTGAGAGGCTCCCAACTCTAGAAAACCCATAGAGGACTTTGTGGCCTACAGATTTAATGTGTCATTATGCAGTGTAGTCACAAGAGAATTCAGTGGCATCTGTCGTGACATGAACAGAATAAAAAATTGGGGTACATTTATGACAAGTACACCTTTGTGTTTTGATTATTAAACATGCAAAATAAAAAGAAATAAAATATAACTTACAGACACACCATTTTTTAAATGAATAAAAAGAAAAGCTTCAAGCACAGCAGAAACTGAAACTTATGAAATAGGTACATGTCTCATAAATGGAAATAAAATATACATACCTGGATATGGAATCCTGCCATATGTAACTAATTCAGTTAACAATATACCAAATGACCAAACATCTGATTTGATAGAAAATTTGCTATAATTTGCTGCTTCTGGTGCAGTCCATTTTATGGGGAATCTAGCACCAACACGAGCTTCATATTCATCTTCCTATAATGCGAGGAAACATAATTTATTACATAAGCACAGATTTTGAATGAATAAAACAATACAATAGCAGTATGAACAAGCAAAAAAATGAAATTTCTTCTATATTTAACTCAAAAGACCTATTTATTTTATGATTTTAAAAAAAAATTATTTTGGTATGGCTGATAAATTAATTGGTACAGTTAAATCTGCTAAAAGTAAATTTAAGACTTTATTATGTCAGACATGTAATAAAATATGTATGTACTGATATATAATTATAACAATTACAATTTTTTTATAACTTATCTTTCAAAACACATTTTTGCTTTCAACTTCAAACTTTGCTTCAAATTTTAAATAAATAAAAAAAGGAAGAAATTTCTCTATATGTTATTTCTGTTTTAATACCTGAACTCAAAGAAAACATAGACAAATTAAAGACACATTAAGATAATAGCTAACAGATATTTATCCTTTTAATGAAAATTTATTTTAAAGAAAATGTACAAAAAATACACACAACAGGACACAATAAATTAAAAAATATCAGCAACATAAGAATCATTATTTATGGATTAATTTAAGGATATACACAGTTTTCTGTATATTAATATTTGTTATTTTATCCACAGTTTTTATACTCTTTATTAATTTTTTACTCTCTATTAGATCACTCCCAGAACATCAGTAAATGCATTTCAATAGGTAGAAATATACAATCAGTAAAATATTTAGTGAAAATAAATTACTTTTTTCCCTCAAAATAATGCTTTAATGCTTAAAATAAAAACTATATATATTTATTATGATAACTTGGAAGATCTTAATACCACCTTAATAAATTATTAATTAGAAAAATAAGTGATAGTGAACTAGGTATATGTTATTAAATGACAAGAAGACAAATTCTACTTCAATGTCTATGTACTGATTTTTCTATGATTTAAAATGAATTCAAACCATCTACTAATGAATAAAATGATTTCTTTTATAGCAGATTTTAACAAGAATACAGTTTCTTATAAACACCTAAAACAATTACTTAGATTGAGTCGATTTTGAATTACCACATAATGCTATTTATTTTTTGAAGTCTATACCTTTCTATGTCTCAACATAAATTTCTAGGCTTGATTCTTAATAGCTTTAAATAAATAATAAGTAACTAAAAATGAAAATAAAATAAAATAAACTTAAAATTTTTTAAAATTATTGAGATTTTTTGAAGAGTTTAAAACACCTTCATTTTTTTTTTCACAAAAAATAAATAAATAATATATTCAGCTGGTGTCTCTTAAGATTTTATGTTCAGTATAATTTGTTATTTTCTCAGATACTTCATATTACAATGCTGGATTAAAAAACATCATACAATTAGAAACACATTCAAATCATACTTAAGTTTTTACTTACTTTAATTAATCGAGCTAAACCAAAATCAGCAATTTTGACTATATTATTTTCTCCAACAAGAATATTTCTTGCAGCTAAGTCTCTATGTATATAGTTTTGGGATTCAAGATAAGCCATTCCCGATGCTATTTGGGCAGCCATGTCAATAAGCTGAGGAAGTTTTAAAGCTCGAGCTTTACCTAAAAGAGAAAGAAAAGCCAATTAAGTTAAACATTAATAAAATCTTTGACTTAAAATTTCTATGTATAACTTTTTAAACAATAAATAATGTAACTTTGATAAAATAATTTAAACTGGGCTAACCTAATTCCCATTATCAAAGGAATGAGGTAAAAACTTAGCACACACAGAGTTAGTTGAAGAGTTCTATGGTAGCCATATGTCACATGATGGCTAAATAAGCTGCTAACACAAGGGCTAAATAAAGACATTCAGCCATCATCCTAGGCTTGTATTACTCAAAAGTATGAAATTATATCAGGACAGAGAAATAGTTTTCAGTGCCTCTTGTAGAACAGCAGTAGACATTTTACAGCTCTTAAAGGGCCATAACTTTTTAAAGGCACATTTACATAGTAAAAGTGTCATTAATTTGCCACAGCAGTTGTCACCCCACCAAACTCTGTATTACAAGGGTCATTTTTTAAGTAAGAACCGTTTTGTAATGGAGTAAGAGAAACTTTAGTTATGAATGTAAATTGTATCACAAACTAAAATATGAACATTTTTTTCACTTTTCAACATAGTCACCATTAATATTTAAACATCTGTCGAGTCGTGTCACCAGCTTTTGGATCCATCATCAAAGAACTCTGCCGCCGGACCATTAAATCAGTAACAGTTTCTTTCAACATGTCATCATTTTCCAAGCGCTTTCCACCAAGAAATTCTTTAAGTTTTGGAAACAGATGAAAGTCTGGTGGCGCTAAGTCAGGGCTGTATGGTGAATGATCCAGTAATTCCCAATGAAAATTGTCCAGTTACGTCTTTGTTCTTGCCGCAACGTGAGGCCGAGCTTTGTCGTGAAGCAGAACGCCGCCACTAGAGAGCAGTCCCCGCCGTCGATTTTGACAATTTTCATTGGGAATTACTGGATCATCCACCATACAGCCCTGACTTAGCACTATCAGACTTTCATCTGTTTCCAAAACTTAAGGAATTTTTTGGTGGAAAGCGCTTGGAAAATGGTGACATGTTGAAAGAAACTGTTACTAACTGGTTTAACGGTCAGGTGAACAGTTCTTTGATGATGGGATCCAAAAGCTGGTGACATGACTTGACAGATGTTTAAATGTTAATGGTGACTATGTTGAAAAGTGAAAAAGTGTTCATATTTTAGTTTGTGATACAATTTACATTCATAACTAAAGTTTCTCTTACTCCATTACAAAACGGTTCTTACTTAAAAAATGACCCTCGTATGTTTATCTAATTTCTGATGAATGCAGGACATTTGGATGTGAGTGTTGCACTTGGAAGTTTTAATTGTAATTTGTAAAGATATTGGAGAGATGGATTAGAGTCCATTATGTCTAGCATTTGCAAATAACATACTCCATTACAAAACGGTTCTTACTTAAAAAATGACCCTCGTATGTTTATCTAATTTCTGATGAATGCAGGACATTTGGATGTGAGTGTTGCACTTGGAAGTTTTAATTGTAGTTTGTAAAGATATTGGAGAGATGGATTAGATAGAGTCCATTATGTCTAGCATTTGCAAATAACAACATATCAGGATAGCACAGATTTCATAATTTTTTCTTATAAAAGTATTTTGTGAGTAAAGGGGGAAAACAGTTGATTCAGAAGTACATAACAAAACAAACAAAAGAAGAATTATGAAAAAATATCTAACAGAAATCAACAAATGAGTAAACAAAAAACCCACACAAGAGAAAAAAGTTAATTCATTTATTGTGTTAAAGTATATTATTTTCTGGGAACATCAGGATATCAAACTGATTGAGATTAACATATGAATGACTTTTCCAACAGATGATTGAAACAAATAACTTCAAAAAATTTACACATTTCAAAAATATAAACAAATAAAAAAAAGTAAAGAATATGACCAAGCCATTTGATGCAAACAATCTAGAAACAGGTATGTATAACTGACTAACCCTTGCTCCCTTTGAGGGAACAGAATAGGAATGGCCATGCCTTGGCTGGGATTCAAACCCAAGCCCACTGTATGGAAGCTCATGGTTCTAGCCCCTGCATAATTTATGTGGTTAATTTAAATTGTAGGATATTAAATTTTCTTCCACATGTAACCTTCTGTTTTCTATATTTTCTTAAATTGCTGTTACTTCAGTTAGAAAAACAAAGACAAAATGATTAAGATAAAATATTTAAAATTAATTGGTTTGTGCAACAATTTAAAGACTTTGAAGCAATTACATGAAAATTAAAATCACATTTTGCCTTCAAAGTCTTTTATAATTGTACCTAATCCCCTGATGCAACACATTTTACACAAGGTTTTTACTTCAATTATTTTCTACTCCAGCCTGATAATCAGAACAATGAAATAAGATTTATGATCATTATTCAGACTATTTTACATGTTTATTTTTAAAACATAACTGAAATAGAAAATTATTTAATGACAAACATTAATATGATGCTAAGCAATGAAGTTGCTTATTATAGCATTTACAAAAATAAGCAGTCATGCATAAAAAAAATTTTGTGACCTAATTTCAAGATAATTTTACATTATGAAAATCCTATGAAGCTGTTAAATAGATTTCCTTTAAAAAGTTCAGACTTGTTAAATGTTTTAGACATTTTCTGAAAAAACCTGTTAAAAAATAATTTCTAGTCTGTAAAGTGAAATAAATTGCCTTAACTACTTTAAACTTTTATCAAAAATTTAACTGATTTGAATAACATGCAAGAAGTTTTTTTTTTTTTTTTTTTTTTTTTTTTTTTTTTTTTTTTTTTTTTGGGGGGGGGGGGGGGGATGAATAATAAAAATGTTAGACAAAAAAAAAGTTTTTATAAGTTTTACAGATTTTTCTGCTTTTCAACTGAATTAAAGGATTAGAATCCACACTTAACTATATTATTTTATGCTATAAGTTACATATTTACATAAAAGACAAAAATTACAATTTTATGGCTAAATTTTGTGAGGGCAACATCATACACATAATTTGCTCCATTTTATTTTGCATGTACTGCATAAGTCTGTTGTTACACAGTTTCCATATAAATATTTCCAGTTGTAGAAACATTAGACAGTGCTATATAAATCACCTACATTTCTATTAAAAATAACCAAAAGATTAATTTGCAAAATATATTTTTTTTCGCAAAGATTTTCTTTCAGATGTGTTTTCTGAGAAATTTATCTTTGTTGAACAAAACAAAAATAATTGTTTTTACAATGTAAAAAAACACAGACAATTATAAATATTGTTTCTTGCTTTTGCTAAAAGTTAGCTATGTTAATGCATACAAAATTTACAGTACAAAATAAATACTTGAAACATTTTGTCTCAGAAAACAGTTTTGTAATCTCCAGAAGTTTAAGATAATTCCAACTATGAAGACAATTCATCTATTTCTGTAAGCAAATTTTTCAGGTAGAATAACTAACCATTAAAAACAATAAGTTGTTACAAATGTGAGTATAATATATATTAAGCAATATATAATTAACACAATTTATTACTTTTTTTTATTGTTTTTGTTTCTAATGCCCCCTGCTTGGAAGTATTCCAGACCAGGTCCATACAGGCTAATGGGCCGAGGGGTGCAGCTTCCATTTAATAATGACACCACAGGGATTGGAGTCTCACTTAGCCAGGTGCCACCTCAATTTTGATCAAGCAACACAAGGGGTGACATCTGGGGGGATCGCACCTTCCCCACCCACTGACCTCATAGAAGGACTTTCCGATCTAAGGTTTTAACGTGCCCATATCTGGCCTAGACACGAAGGTATTTAATGGCGCTTGTCAGGATTCGATCTGAGCACTCTCAGGACTGAAAGCCGATGCGCTACCACTAAGCTACCTCGGGCCCCACTCTTTTTTTTAATAATGGCAGATCATCCTGTTAGTTAAACTATGTACTAAATAAAAATTTAAACATCATAAATAAAAAATGAAACAAAATGGTTTTATATCTCAGAATATCTTTATAAATCACATAACATTGTGTTACAATGACTTACACTGAGGAGCCCAAAAAACTGGTACACCTGCCTAATATCATGTAGGGCCTCCACGAGCACGCAGAAGTGCTGGAACACAATGCGTCATGAATTCGACTAATGTCTGAAGGTATCCTGGAGGCATTTCACACCATGAATCCTAAAGGCCAGTCAACAAATCCACAGGAGTGTGAGGAGGTGGAGATCTCTTCTGAACAGCATGTTGCAAGGCATCCCAGATATGCTCAATAATGTTAATGCCTGGGGATTTAGGTGGACAATGGAAGTGTCTAAAATCAGAAAAGTTATCCTGGAGCCACTCGGTAGCAACTGTCAATGTAGGGGGTGTCACATTGTCCTGCTGGAATTGTCCAAGCTCGTCAAAATACACAATGGACATGAATGGGTGTAGATGATCTGACAGGGTGCTTGGGTATCCGTTACCTGTCAGAATCGTCTCTAGACGTATGAGGGGTCCCATATCATGCCACCTGCACACGCCCCATATCATCACACAGGCTCCACTAGCTTGAATAGTCCCCGGTTGACATGTACGGCTATGGATTCATGAGGTTGTCTCCATACCTGTACACGTCCATCCACCCGATACAATTAGAAACGAGATTCATCAGACCAGGCAATGTGTTTCCAGTCATCAACAGTCCAATGGAGATGTTGGCAGCCCCAGGCATGGCATAAAGCTTTGTGCTGTGCAGTCAACAACGGTACACGAATAGGCCTAAAGCCCATATAAATGATGGTCCGTTGAACAATTTGCACACTGACGGTTGTTGATGTCCGATCATTGAAATCCGAAGCAATTTCAGGAAATTTTGCGTGTCTATCTCGTTTAAGAATTCTCGTCAGTCGTCAACAGTCCAGGTCTTTCAAGGTCTTTTTCTGGCCGCACCACAGTCGGAGATTTGATGTTTTAATGGATACCTGATATTCACGGTACACTCGTTAAATGGTTGAGCACAAAAATCCATATTACATCACTACCTTGGAGATGCTATATCCCATCTCTTGTGCGCTGACTATAACACCACGTTCAAAGTCACATAAATTGTGATAACCTGCCATTGTAGCAGCAGGAACCGATCTAACAGCTTCGCCAGGCATCTGCTGTCTTATATAGGTGCTGCCGACCACATCGCGTTATGCTGATTTGTTGCATATCTCCGTTATTTGCAGATGCACACCTGTACCAGTTTTTTCTGGCTCTTCAGTGTATTATTAGAAATTTTAACTTGATACTGAACAATACAAAAAATTTTTTAAATCTACATTTGCCTCTCCCCCCCCCCAAAAAAAAGACTAATACACCACACTATCTAATCAAACATCAATGTTAATAAATATTCAGGGCATATAAACACACAAATTTTATGACAAGGATATATAAGAAAATTATGTTAAGACATAATTACCTTGAAGGTATTCTAATAAACTACCATGCTTCATCAATTCTGTGATGATATAAATGGGTTCTTCAAGAGTGCAAACTGCATAAAGCTGAACTAATTTTGGATGCCTTAGTTTCTTCATAATTTGTGCTTCTGCTAAGAAATCTTTAGGATCCATGGTACCTAGAATATAAAACGTACAACATATATAATAGAGCAGGATATATGAAAACAACATTAGATACATGTATGTGATGAACAAGTGATTTATTTTACACAACATTATGTACAACATAATTCCATAGTTACATACATAGCTTGTTAAATAATTATTGCAACTTAAACACGTATAAATATGATTTTAGTTTAGAAATCATTTACCATAATAAGGATAAATATGGTGTAAACAAACAAATAAAAAAAAGTCTTGAAACCTTTTGAACGAATAAAATAAAATGTATAGCAGTAAAATTCAAAAATAAATTTTTGCTTGAATATTCAAAACTCGCCCCTGAAAAGATTTAATAAAGTCATAATTTAATTTCCTTTTCGTTGTGTAATGACTTGTTTATATAAACTTCTAAATAAGTATACATTTTGACAATTTTATTATCTCATTCATAATCTATCATCTTATGCAAGTACATTTTAGAGGTTTCATTAAAAATCTTTTCAAAATTCCTTAATATAAATTATGTAAAAATACAGTTTCATTTTACATTTAATATCTAAGGAAACAACCTGCTCTCCTTTAAAATTCCTGTTTGCAAACAATTTGCATACTTGAGCACAATGAATTAAAACAAACAATAGGAACAACATAAAATACTCATATCAGAAATTAAATTAAAATTATTTCTTGTAACTAGGTTCATAATTAAGCCTTCAATCACAATTGCACCAGAAAATTCAAGGAAAACATTTCTCATAAAATTTCATTATAGACACTACCCTACAAGCGATCAAGTTAAGTTCCAGACGGCCGTTTGTAGCTTGAATTGTTTGTAAGTTGCTATTTAACGAAAATTTAAAATTACCGTAATCTTAACCCCTATTTAAGCATGATCGACTGCAAAGTCAATAAAATACTGTACGTTTTTTCATCCTTAAACATAATGTACTGTACAGTAATACGAATGATACTGAAAACTAAAAAAATATTTCAGGTAGTCTCTTCTAATGAAATAATTGCAGGTTATTAACGTAGGATTACTTATTGTTGCTTACTTTTTTTTCTTTTTTTGACGCATTTGGTACTTTACATCAATATAAGGGGACTTGGTACCCTTATATTGATGAAAATATCGATTTTTCAATTTTTTGTTAATAATGTACTTTGTAACCTCTAGTATAATAGTACAAGGTTTTGAGATGATCTGACGATTGTAAGTGTATAAAAAAATACCTTTCATTATCTCGACAGCCCTTTAAATACCACGCCCACTTCAGTGTTTACATTCCTTTTACTCTGAAATTTCCTCCCTGAATTACAAATAACCCAGGTAGTCACAAATTAAGAGTAGGGACCCCAATAAATGAAGTATTTCTTTCAAAAATTCTACTAGTATATCAACGACTTGCATCTAGTGAACTTCTGGAAAGATGTGTGCGTTGTGGAACTCAGTATGCTAATGAGAGTTTGCACAAAGAGATTTGGACAAAGTACCCTAAAGAAATATTTGTTAATAAACAATGTGTAAAACTCTTTATAACAACAGCAGTTTGTGAATTTAATACGGGTACAATGCATACAATAAGAGAAGTACAAAAGGCACTAGGAATGAATGAAGGTCATTCCAAGAAAAAACTTGGTGTTGTATTGGATTCACGAAAATTTTTGTTTCGGAAAAGATATAATAATGCAAAGTACCAACTTGCCCATAAATTATAAGAAATGCTATTCGTAAAAGAAATCAGCTACCTAGAAAGAGAGTAGGCGTTACATAATCAGCAGGATGTTTATCAAATCGTCAAGTGTTATGAGTGAGGTCTGTGTACTCTGTTTATGGTGAAACATTGCAACTTAAATTTTCAAATTCTAAACGAAACTGTTAATTAATGCTATAAATCTTGATTATAAATGTCATGTAATACATATTTATAAATATTTAAAAGCACTCTAAGAAACATATTTAAATTGTTATTCACATTTTTCACCAGTTCTCTCATGATTTCTGTTTGGACAAGTTTTTAATTAAAGCCTCCAATTATAACTAAATGTTCATCTATTCAAAGCAAATGACTATAATTTTAAAGATATATAAGTAGTAACATAATGAAATTAATATTAAGAAAACTGGAATAGGTTTTTACAGTTTTTTCAGTGCTTAAAATCGTCAAATTGATTTTTCTTAGTTTGCTATTTTTAACATATTACTATGTTTAAAACATGATTATGTCTACAAATATATGTCAAATGACTCCATTATTTTTTTGTATGTTCAATTTGTATGTTCAATTTTTGTATGTTCATTTTTTTGTATGTATTGAATAAAACTAGGGATGGATTTTAAAATATAATGAAAAGAGGAAAAAAAAATGAAATGTTGAGGAAACCATGTTTTCGGCTGCATTTTTGCCTATATTTGTATATATATATTTTTCTCATAAACTAATTCATTAATTGTAAAATCGATCCATAAAATTAGAGAGTATAATGTCATACACGTCCAATTAAAAAAATCACGTTGGAATTTTGAGAACTAAAGGAGAAAAACAATTTTTAAAATTCTTTAATTTAAAAAAAATTTAATTTTTCAATTTTTAATCACAAAATGATATTTTTTTCTTGTAAAATTAAGTTTGTTTAAGTATTATCTATACTACAGGTAAATATACTTCTTCAAAAATATTCCTTTCAACGGGTACCGAGTCCCTTTAACTGTTTACTGCTACTGGGTTTGGCGCGCTGCCAAAATTTTAACTCACGACGCCGGTCAATTTTTTCCTCTCCGAAGGACCGATATTGAGGAACGTAATCCTACGTTAAAAAATATGATGATAATACGATAATATCTATAGGAAAAAACCCTGCCGCCAGAGTTCTTTAAAGCAGTGCTCCCCAACCTTTTTATCGTCGCGGACCGGTCAACGTTTGATAATTTTAGGGGGACGTTGATTGTTTATATTTTAGATTGTTTTGATTTAATAATTTTAAACATGCCTTCAAAATAAAATACAGCTACACCAGAAAATGAAGATAAAGTGGCTGAACATTTTAACTCACTAGAACGCTAAATCAATAAGAACTTATGGCCCTAAGCTGACGGCCCGGTACCATTTGAGCCATGGACCGGTACCGGTCCGCGGGGGACCACTGCTGAGGGGCGCCGTTTGCACAGTGCAAACGCCTTAATCTAGTATCTTTTTTCACTTGCATTCAATGTATTCTAGTTATATAAGCAGAAAAAGGGTTAGTACTGCCATCTGTTATCAGTTTAAAGAAGTAAAAACATTTTGCAACCTTTAATTGGAAAATTTTTTACGATACTTTAGGTTAAAATAATCGGGAAAAAAATATGCACCGTGCAAACGGTGGAGGCTCTTGCCCCTGAAAGGGTTAAAGGAACAGGTGCTTCTTCTATCTCGTATTCTTCTTATATGGGCATTTCTTCCAGCTCCATTAAATCATTTGTTAACTCCTCGGAATGCGACTCTTCATCTTAGTCAAGATGTAGATTTTCAGTTAATCAACGAGACTGTTGACAATTTCCCTGATCAAACCCTGAGTAGTTTTTAACAAACTCGAGATTGCCCCATTCATGTTGACCTGACTAATAACTTATGAAATTTGAAGTTACGAGTGCTAAAGCGAGCACTCCGAACAAAATTTGAGTTCGAATCTTTGAACGTTCGTTAAGTCGGGTGGTGTCTGTATTAAGTTCATTGTACCCGTCAGAAAATCCTTTGAGATAATTTTCACACAATAATGACAGAAATTTAAATTTGTGAAAAAAAAAAAGAAGAGATAAAGACAATAATAAATGCAACACCTGTTTTGAGTGTTTTAATAGCTACAGGTGTTGTATTGTTCCATAGGCCTTCCCAAACTTCTCCAAACTGTCCTTGACCCAGTTTTCGCACAAAGTTGAGAGAGCTTCTATCAATTTCCCAGTGATCTCGTGTGTTATGAGACAAACCACCAGTCGTAGGTTTTTCAACCTAAAAAAAAAAGAAAATATATTAAAATGTAAGCTTAACTCGCTGGATGTTCAGGGAACTGAAAAAAAGAGGAAATTCATCCGAATGAGCATTTAAACAAATTAGTGTACATTTTACTTAGTCCTTTATTGTAAATTCATTAGTTTTTACGAGAAATGCAAAAAATAATAAATATGCATAAGATAATTTTAAAAATACAATAAATTAAATAATCTAGAAATGGAAAATAATAAAAAAAAATTAGATAACGAAAATGGACTATATAAAACATAGAGAAGGTAACCCTTAAATAAATATAAATAATTCCTAAAGTGTAAGTCAATAACTTTCCCTTCGTAGCATGATGTTAGAAACATAATATATATGCGGTGGAAGAGAAAACTAAAGCGGAGCAAATATTCAGTTTATAATAGAACGCTGCGATCCAAACAATACATATTGCTCAAATGAAAACAGCTTCAATGTTTATGAGAAATTGAAAATATGTACCACAATTCTCGTTTTTTCATCCTAAATTGGTATTTTTGTTTAATTATTGTGAAATTACTTGCTATAAGACACATTCTTCCGATATATATGCTAAATTATTTCAAAATTCTATAGAAGGCCTGCACAACATACGGCCCGACAGCACTCACTCTGAAGCCTTTTGTGGAGACGCACAATTTTATAATTCTCAAAAATACCGAATATTATTTGTAGATTTACAATGGCACGAAAGGAATATATAAGCAGTGGATACTATTTAATTTTTAAAATAATCAGTGATTTATTTGTTAGAAAAAATATTTTTCGTTTTCTCATCTATTCTATTTTTTGCGGCCACCAGCAGCTTTCCATAAAGTAATATCACATTTTTTTCTAGTTGTGCAGGCCTGTTCTATAGAATAAGGTTTATTTTTTAAAAATTATTCTTAGGCCTGAAACCTGCAGATTAACATTTAAATGGGTTGTAACCATAGTTTCCTGTTCTATGAAGACATAATATAAAAAAGTTTATGCCAATTAAATTTCAAAAAACATAAACCGGTTAAATGGAAATGAAAACAAAAACCCTTTCATTTCCTTCATGGTTTATTTATACTGCGTGTAAAAGAATGATCGATGTAAAGTTTTCAAGTAGCAGGCCATAACATTGTGAATATGCCACACACAGAATTTCTGATTGAATCAGTGAAATACTGTAAATTGCATTTAATATTATAGCATTACTTTCTGAATTTCAAATATCAAGCAAACTACAGCCAGAGCACTTAAAAACAGATATAGACAGTTTATTTTAATTTCTCAAGGCTTAATAAGTGGTGTCCTGTTTAAATATAAAATCAATTTTCAAGGGTTTGATATCATAATTTAAAAATTTACCCATTACTAAAAATGCATACAATATACTCAAGCACAAAATTTCATTCCCTACAACGTGACCATATCACAATCTTAAAATTCTGATAAAGGTCTTAAAAAATATTAGTCAACTTGCAGAAGAGTTATAAAGGATTAATTTGACAAAATAAACATACCTGTATGCATGGTTTTCTTAAATTGACACACAAGCCATCAGCATCTTTGCTATAGTGCTCTACCAACTCTTGCAAAGTTCTGAAAGCTGTTCTCCTGGCTATAAAGAAACCTCCTTCATCTAACTGACGAATTCGATAATGTTTTACTGTATCCCCGTCTCTCACTGGATAAAAAGAAGAAAATGATTAACATCATTACAAAAAAATATTAACAATAATAAGTCTAATGTGAAAATCAAACAATATTCGTGACAACCAAAAATTACAGACATTTTCATAATTCTTCTCACTCAGATAAACAGGAAAATCTCATTTCCTTGACAGTGAAAACGGGTAGGTTAGAACATCTTACGAGGAACAAATGATTGCTATGGGCTAAAATTTCGGAGCTATTTCCGTAAACAGGATATAAACACGATACAATGCCACTCACTACTGAATATTAAGTTATCTGACATTGATAGGTATATTAGTAATGAGATAAATATTTTCTTGACGCTTTTTACTTCATTTTTACTGAAAATGAGATTTCCGTTATGTCTTTATTTAGATTAGTGATGATCACGAATATTTATTAGTTCGATTTTACTTTTAACTTTTTGAAGTAATATTTCACACCAGATGTTAAAAATATTCATCATTTTATAGAAATATACTAGTAGATTTGAAATATATATATATATATTTTAAATCTAATAAAGAATGCATGTTGTGTGTGGCTTTTATACCAACCAAATGCCACACGCAAGCATAATATTTTTGGCACAATAAAATACTATAACTAGTTGCAAAACTTTAAAGTGTTCAATGTCGGGGATTTTTCACAAATGATGCGAGAACAGCCATAACGAGGGGTTGAACGAATAGATAGAGAAAAAAAAAAACTACTGCTCAGTAATGAGAAATTTCTTACTGATAATAAATAGTAGATGGCAATCGATTAGAAAATCAACCGTAATATATTTAAGAAATACGCAAGAGCGGGTAGATAAATCATGCATTACAAGAATGTTCAACATCAGTTTAGGGCTTTGGTTTCAATAGAGAATAAAGCATTTCTGAACGGAACACAAGAAACGTTTTGAACGGATCAACGATGAAATTTAAATTTTTAAAAAAATGTACACAATAAATTTAGTAAATTTCACATACTTTTTTTGTTAAAAAATTTCATCGGAAACAAAGAAATTATATATTAATTATTAAAAATGCTATTAAACACAGTAGCTAGACGAGAGGCTTTTCCAGCATTTTTCATTACCTGAACTTATTTTTAAACTGCGACTGTGCCCCAAAAATTGAATATTATATCACTATGAAAACAATGAATGCTCTTTAAAAATTAAAATGAAGGTTCAAGCTTAAATAAAATTTTTTTATAAATATAAAGGTACAAAACGTTTAATTATCTGAATACTTCCTCTCTCAGGAAAAACATGCCTTTGATAGTTTACCCTAAACAAGAAACTTTTTTTACACGACATATTTCAAAAATAAATTTTTCATATTTGTATAGCTAGAAAATCAAATATAAGTTAACAATTAGGGCAAAACTTACACATTAAATTTATATACAGGTTCAGAATATCTAATTTGATAATCTAATATGCGAAATGCTCCAAGAGCAGAACTTTTTTTAGCGCCGATCTGACGTCGCAAATGGAAAATTCTGCACATGATATCCACATGTTTCTAGTTAAAGTAAAAATATTCCTTATGAGAAAGCAGCTAAAGTTGTGACACATCTTTTTTATGGTTTTGTAAATATAAATTTTGTTACATACTGAAAATTAATTTTAAAAATATAAAAGTTACCAATTACCACCCGGTTATGTATACATGGTTTTATGCTTAAACCCGGGTCTGATCCCCCGATATCTTTAGTATGTGAAATGTTCCTATTTTCTGGTCGACAGATTTCGAGTTAGGGATACTAGATGTATACGACACTATCGTGGATTTAAAAGGAAAGAACCTTACAAGCTCCACGTGTTCAGTCTAAAAAGGAAAAAAAAAAACACTACGAAATGAAAACTACGCATGCATTACATGCCAACGTATGTTACAAGCTTAACATCGTCTTGTACACTTAGCATTACGCTGTGTAGTAAGGGCCTGTTCACATAGGAGCCCGTTGCGTTGCGTTAAGGAAAAGATGACATTGAGACGAAAATAAACCAATCACAGGCGTTAAAAATTTTATTGATAATCGTTTGAATGCCTACGATTGGTTTATTTTCGTCTCAACGTCATCTTTTCCTTAACGCAACGCAACGGACTCCTATGTGAACAGGCCCTAATACAAGACGAAAATATATCGTGCTAACAAAATAAAACGCCCTCGTCTGAACTTCCTACTTTCAATAACAATTGAAAAAGGACTTCTGAGAACGATTTCATAGGAGATTAAAAAATTAAGTGGTGAGTCATGGCGATTGTAAACCACCGAGGCTTACCAGAGAGGGAGAAATCGTTCCGTCTGCTTTCGCTGTCCCGAATTAAGAAAGCCCCGTGTTCGTTTTCTGGTAGGAGGAGTTTCTTTTCAGCCTCTATCCTTTTGATTTTGCCGAAGTACCATCTGAAAGCAGAAAAGAAAAATAAACACAAATACTTTACAGAAAATAGTTTCACAATCAACACGTATTTAAATACTCTGTCAAAAACTTCACACTTTTGTTAAAACATACTAATTTGAACTGCATTCTTAAAAAACTCCCATCTCAGTTAGTCTAGTGGTTAAATTTTATCTTTTACCATATTTTAATATTTCTTTTGTCAATTTATTTCGTTGTTATGCACGTAACGCAAAATTAATTTAAAGTATCACAAAAAGAAAAGAAACCACGTGATCAGCATTTCATAAATTAAATTCTAAAAGTAAATCTTTAAAAATTCACCAAAAATCAGAAAAGGGAGGTAACGATTCGAAAAAAATTTCCTTTTAAAGGAATTTTTATGATCTTTCTCGTGATATAAATTTTATAACCCTCGGATTATCATTTTAAATGCAAACTTAAAAAAATTAGAAAAAAAGCTTAAAAATGTAATTTTTAAAAAAACGGAGAAGAATTTTTCAAAAATCTTTCTCAGTTCACCCCACCAGTATAAACTCCACTTTAGAGGAATCACCATGCAAAATTTCAGCTCTTTATGTCCAACGGTTTGGACTGTGCGTTATCTGTCAGTTAGGCAAGGCCAAAGATTATTACCATGGAGCTCTCACTCCCCGCGCACCCCTCTTCTCCCGCGAGGGGGAAGAGGGATAGGTTCGGATTTCACTGAACGTCTGTATCCACAGGGGGTCTCGCACCTCTTACGGGAACAAAAAATCATTAAAAAATTTATTTTAAAAAACTAATTGAGCCCCAAACTTCATTTTTGCTGATTTAAATTTCTCGGGTCCTAAACATTAACTGTGCCAAATTTGGTCCCGGTGGGTGAAACAGTCTATGATTCTATAGCGGACAAACAAACAGACAAGCTCTTTTATATATATATATATTAATTTGGAGAAAAAATAAAATTATTAAACTATTACAAATTATTAAGAACTGTGACTGGAAAATCATTCCAAAAACATAAGCCAAAAGAGAGATGATGAAACAAACTAACAAAGAAAAACACACACACATTTATTTTCTTTCAAATTAATATCACTATTAAACCCTATAAGGTAAAACTTTCTTTTGGCAAAGCTAAGAAACTTTCGAAAATAACCGATTATAGAGCTCTGAGGCGTGTTCGACAACAGTAATGCAAAATTCTAATTATAACCATGAAGATTGCTATCAATTTATCATCACAGAGCGGCAGGAATACACGACATATGTCACTAAAAAGTAATTTCTTTTTAGTTAAATATTAGCAATGAATTTCTGATTCAACGAATACATTTGCTAGTCCTTCGTCATTCGAGATGGACCCACAGTACGGTGATGAGCCAAAAATATTTTACATCGGTCGGATCTGATAGCTCGTTAAAAAATCGCCGGAATTTTAAAAACAGCAACTACAACTATATTAAATCAACTATTTCGCTTGGAAGAACACATCATAAATGAATTAAAATACATTACATTCCAAAAAAAAAAAACCTAAACGAGTTACTGAATTCGTTCGATAATTATGTACTTAGAAAACAACACAAAGTAAAATAATTTGAAAAGTTGAGCTATTTGGGTCATTTTTTCCCCTCTTTTTAGTCACTTTCTACTGTGACTAATCACAGCTTTAGACAAAATTGAGAAACAAAATGATTTCCGTTGGAGTAAAAACATCGGAGGAAATTAATGGAGTAGACCTGATTGCGCAAAAGTAAATATAACTCGTTGCAAAACTTTAAAAGAGTTCAATGCCGGGAAAATTTCACCAGTGATGTGGGAAAACATCCATAAAAAGGGTGAAAGAAACGACAAAAAAGAATAATGGGAAATTTCCTACCGATAATGAATTGTATGTGATAGGGCAGTGGTGCGCAAACTTTAAAACTTTTCATTTTAAAGTAGGTCGTGGTAGCGACCTAATTTAAATAAAAAATAACTCGATTCAAATGAAAATATTTTGGCAGTATCAAAATATTTAAAAAAATTAGAAAAAAGTAATAATAAATTTCGACAATCTAATTTAAAAATCAATGAACGTAGATTTTGGGTACGTATTTACTTTGCATAATAAAATGTCTCGCTTATCTTCTAAACTTGTTTTTTTCCAAATCTCATGCGACTAAAACTTCATATTTAAGAATTAGTATATACTTGCATTTCATTTAGATAAAAATTGACAAAAATAAAAATTAAAGAGCATGATTTCAAAAGTAAAGCTTCATATTAAACATCGAAAATTATAAACTTGATTTATTTATATAAAATTAAAATAGGGAAAAAATAATGAGACGGGTGAGCTTAGACCTCAGATAATATTTGTTCAATATTTGGTGAAATACTCTGAAAGTGTATTAACAAAGGAATTTGACACCACCATCAAAGAACTCAACAAGGAACTCAACAAGGAACTCGCTCAACTCAACATATTAGAAGCGAGACTTTTACCCGCCAGTACTCGCGTTTCCCAGAGTGTTCGGGATTGAATGTTCGTATGTTTTGCTGCTCGATAAACAAGAACTTGGAATAATGCGATTGGGGCAACGAGGACTTTAATTTTAATTGGCTCAGAGTTGTCATAAAACGTAATGGAATCCAGGCATGAGTAAAAGATATATTTGGAGCGTAGCAGTATAAGATTTAGCAGATGGTGCATGTTTTCATTATTCCGATCTAATCGGATGAGAATTGAAAACAGCGGGATCAAGAATGTTGATCTAATATTCAAACGGCGATGCTGTTTTGAAGGATTATTATTATAAACTTTGAAAGTTAATGGATCGAGTGGTGTTCCCGCTTGCACGGGAAAGGAATGTTAACTGGAAATATAGGTGCGTATGTTCTCAGCGTACTCATTCATTAGCTATCTAAATATGTTAGTTAACTATGAATGTTTTTATTCATTCCCGACTAGCTAGACATTTGAAACTTTTAGAATAGCTCAGAACAAGATGACAATGCATTATTTTAATACTTTTAGCCATCTTTAAGCAGATTTTAAAATCCATTACGTAAAAATACGAGTAGCGTCTGGAGCCAAAAGTAACTGAGCTACAGGCGCCATCTATTAACATAATAGTGAACCAAGCATATTACATTTTCATTACAATGGGATAATTTTTCTTTATGCCCACATGCTAGATTCGACAGAAAATTTAAATACATGGTATATAAAAAGTCTTTTTATCTTGTAATTATTATCCGTTCAACCCGCCCCCCCCCCCCCCCTCAGATTAAATCCTGGGTGCACCACCACTGGTCCCGGCACAATTTTGAAAGTTCTCTCTCTATGCAGAGAAGCTCCCCCACCATTCATCTCTCCCAAATCCTATTATCGCCATTAAACTATCATACGCACGAGAGAAATTGTCGAAAACATACCTTGGGCGAAGGTGCAAGCATAATTCTCTCGTTACACTCGGAAGCGAAGTGATCCTACAACTATGGTTAGTGTTCCGATGGCAGTTAAGCGATATTCTGATCTCGACCCAATACAAAATTATCATAGGCGCGCTAGAAAACGTAATTCATGACATTATACTTGTTACGGCTTACCTTGGCATTTGCAAAAGCCCGCCAACCTTGGCGCGCCACTAGAAGAACTTTGATGTTTTGCTAATGGCAGCAGTTCAGTTTCAAAAACTGTTCTTAGTAGTCGCCATTTTTAGTGTTAGTCGCATTTTAGTATTAGTGGTATGTTGTTGCACAGTATGGTTTGTTAAATATAATTGTCAATTGCAGTATGGTCTGCATTGTTCTTGCCATGGGGGAACCTAGTTAGTTGTTACGTTTGTTTTTGTGTTTGTAATAAAACCACTAAAAAAGACATTGCAGTTTTGAATTAGAAAAATATAGAATACAGTTCATTATGAAGGATCAATACTCCATAGTATTTTTAAATTTCTCAACAATCCTACAAAGCAGGATTAAAAGAAGAAAAAAATTGTTCGCATATGAATTCGAAATAAACATCGGCATTGAATGAATGCAAATGGAACGGCGGCATTCCATTCCCCCCGCAACATAACTGCAAAGACAATCCTCGATGATAATTCTATTTTTATGGCGAACAATGCCCCGCCCTGCAGGAAAACGTTCTTAACATCGATATCCAGCTAATGATGCCAGACACACAATGCCCCGAGCTGGAGGCAATCAATAACAAATTTATTCACTCCCTTCTTGAGGTCAGAGAGCGGCTCACTGCCCGAGCGAGGCTGAACTCATAAAGGGCTTAATCAGCGGCAGGATGGAATGTCGGACTGCAATGAGTCAACGCTGCCGATGGAGTAGAATTGGTTCGAAATTATCAATTATGCATCACTTTGTTTAGAGTCCAGCTATTACAATCATTGTTGTAATGATAGTATCAACTTTCATAAGCCAAAAAAAGAGTGCCCCCGAAGGTCAAGACTCTTAACGACTCGATAAAGAAAAATTTGGCACACAAGTAGGGCAGATTATCTACGAATCAGAAAAAAAATTTCCCCCTCAGCAAATCAAGATATGAAATTATTTTCATTGTAGTTTACGGAAAATCAAAGAGCTAAATACCTACGATTGTTCGAACAACCAACCTTTTTTTAAAAGATAAAAAATAATGATTATAACGACGTAATTAAGTTCATCTACAGGTTCGGTTATATCTTTTCAAAACACAAATGATTCTTTTCTTTTTTAAATGCCAATCACAACCCGTTATGGAACCGCATTTCACATTCGACAGACAAATGAAAATAGATAAAAAGGTACTTATAAATAAATGAGAAGATTATTTATTCGGGCATTTTAAAGATTAAAACATTTTATAATAAATGAAAATTAACTTCGACCGGTTCTCCCCCTCCTGACTACTGCAGATAACGCTATCGAGATGCTTACCACCCAAGTCTATCAATTAGAACTCATTCCCACCTTCGCAAAGATTCCTTTATTTATTTTAATGAAACACGGGAGCAGCGGACTGTGAAAGAAATCACTGCTGAAGGGTCGGATGTAAATGTTTCCAAGAATACAAATCGCTAAATTATAAATGTATGGGAAATAAATAGTGTAGATAGACCAAGATCAACATTTTGGAATATTACATCATTTTATACATTGACGCCCGGTGGCGTAGTGGTTAAAAGCTTCGAGCTGCCACACCACAGGTCCAGGGTTCGATGCTGCGACTGGGCAAAGTCGACTCGGCCTTTCATCCCTTGAGTGGGTCTATAAAAAGAGGACCGAGCATGCTTGGGAACTAAACTCTGGGGGGCTCCACGTCAGGGTGACCACCTGACTGTGACATATGGGGGACGTCCATTAATTACGTGAGGCGATTCTGGCGATTTTTCCATCCCCCCCCCCTGGTGAGATGTCGTGAGATTTGGCTCTACCCAGTCTCCCCCCCCCCCTAATCTCACGTGAGATTTTTCAAAATGCGTATTTTTAGTGTAAATACGTTAATCTGTGCTCGATTGCGTTGGATTTATTTTTAAAAAAACATAATTTGCTTAATTATTTTTAGTTAAGACTAGTATTTAAGTAGTCGTACTAGTAAACGTAGTCTAGAATCACAGTGAGAAAATCGAACAGTAAAATACTTAAATAGGAACTAGTAGAATTCGTAAAAGTATATTCATTCTCAAGCAATTGCAAAAATTATAGCATAAAATATATCATTTTAATTATTTTATTATATTAATTTATGATAATGATCGCTCTTATCAATTCAGTTTCAGTTAAACTGAATGACAGCACGACTCAATTTAAATGCACACGTAAAATAACTGATCCATTCATACAGTTTTTAAAGTTTTTATTTTTATTTTTAAATTTTACCTTAAATTCTAGTTTATTCGGAATTTCTGAAGTTGTCACAATCTCCCACCGCTGTTGGCGTGTGCAGCCATTGACAATTAATCTTTTCTTCGACGAAAATCTTCGCACCTGCTTTCGAGATTTCAGGAGGGAGAAAAAAACGAAAATAACAAAAACCATTCACGCAAACTGAGTTCCAGGCATTTCTTTTTCTTTCCCGGATATGATTTCTTGGATGTTTTTTTTTCTTATCTTTCTTTGGCGGCATGGTAACAACCTTCAACCTGTTAGTACACCGGTGGTCACAGAAGCGAAGAAATATGTTTTACCTCGACATTACGCTCACACGATACGGCCATATTGCGTGAAATAAGATAAAAGTTTATGCAGAAATCTTAAAAATTGAACAACAAACGATAATGGATGCATGAAATGGGCATAGGAAAAATTTCCGACTAAGCAGTTTTTTTTTTCTTTTCTGGAAAACAGCTATTTCATGAGAGGAAATATTTTGTGAATTTTTAATAATATTTTCAAAAGCCAACTTAAGATAAAAAAATAAATAAAATGAATACAAATTTCTGGGTAGAATTGAAATAAATAAACTAAAATGACATATACAACACAAAAGCAATTTTTTAGCAGACTTTTTTTTCTTTAATGACGTTCAGATTGCTCCATTTTATTCTGTATTTTATTCTATTTCTGTGTTTGGTATTACACAATTTTGGGTTATATCTATTAAAATTCCCTTTTTCACTTCTGATGATGCATATTTTTTAACCCATTATCGCCGCATCGCACATAGGGGTACTGTCCCAATCTAGCTGGCCAGAAGTCTAGTTTTTCGAAACGCAAACGAGGCGGGAAAAACGCAACTAATAAATAGTGAATAGTGGGGGAATCTATTTACGGCCATAATTGTTCCCCAGTTTGATTCAATTACAGTAAGACCAGTTTAAACTTGATACTAAATTGATTATCTCCAATCTCCAATATTAACTTAGTGACAACATATTTTAGTGTTATTTTTCTGTGTTACAAACAATTACTGATACTAAATAATTATGGATTGTGAAAGGCAAGGTATGTACGTTTGTATTTAACACGAATTTGTTTACATTTGTTGATTTAAAATATAAAATAAGGTGAAATGCCGTATATTTGTGTAAATTTTGGCTGGTTTCGCTATTCGATAAAGAATTTGTTAGTTCAAGTGATGTAGTAAATAACTGAAAAGTGTAGACGCTAATTTTGAAGATATTTCTTTCTGATGCAAATCTACGAATATAAATTCGTAAATGATAATCTTTTCAAAAAATCCTAAAATATAAACTTAATTAAACTATTTTTATTATTTATGCACACATAAACTGCATTTTCTTGTCAAATAAAATACAATTGCAACCAGAGTTAACTGCAAACGATTTTTTACAATTAATGCTAATCTTAAGTGTTAAAAGGCTTTACACGAATTCTGTTTATTTAGCAAATTTATTTCCAAAGAAAAACTGCTTTAAAATGTGTAATAACGTGATAAACTAAAGTAATATGAGCTTCACACCAAGTATTGGACAACAAATATTTTTGACCAGCTACATCCGATAAATACCTCAGTGTGCATCGGTTCGTATTTTATAATAAAACTATGATTTTCATAAGTAGCAATTTTGACCATATCTCTCTTTTCCTTCAACGAGTATGAACGTACCTGCGGAATAAATGCTATAACTATTAATTACATAATATTTAATGAATACGTAGAAAATTCGGGAAAAAAAGTATAAAGATATAGTAATTTTGAAGATTGTGATCGGAACATTCAACTCCTCGCTATCAAGTATTATGAAATTCGAATCGAGAAAAGACAACAATTTTCTCAAATTTAACGCATCAAATGTGTCTGAAGCACTAACACACAGTTATTTTTGATTATACTTTCAAATATCACACAAATCTGATGTTAAGAGGGCATAATACTGGATTCTAAATAAATACCGAAATCAAAACCAGTCTCCTTGCATAATTTTCAAGCAGGGTGGTGGTCAGCGTAGAAGGGTCATGTGCTGCAACTTTCGAGAAAGCGAGAGCGTGAGAAAAACGACACAAGTGGATTCTCTTAATTTTACAGAAAGAGGTATTCTACTCAGCTACTATTGTTTGTTTCAAATTAAACACGAGGCTATTCACTACTTTCCTTTTCACAGGTAATGAAAAAAGGCTTAGTTTCGCTTTCTATGCAAGTTAATTTAGGATTTATTTTAATATGAAAAGAAAACAATTATGACTTAAAAACGGGGTCTTATGAAATCTGCAGGATAATATTTATATAATTAGAGGAAATCCTGAATCTAATTTAGGACAAGTAATTCTTTAAGAGCCTACGAGAACAAATACAGGCGGAAAACAAGATCATGCTTTTATTAGCATAAATTTATCAGGTGTAGGTTGAATCATTTCTCATGAGCAGACAGTACTCGTCATAATATAAAACCTAGGTTTCCCATGATTTTAAAATGGGAGGGAATGCGGGTAGATTTCGCCATAGCTAAGAACAATACACATAATTTGTCAACAGGGTGAAATGCCTCATGTGAAAATGTCTTTTAATGGGAAAGAGGGTTCCATAGTAAAAATTAAGTACAACCTACGAAGTTATAAGCAGGTGTCGAGATAAGCATCTATACCTTCATAAGTAAATACAGAGGCTGTTCGCACATTTTTTAGACGATTTTGGTAAGCGGTAATAAAAAATCGTTTGCTGCAAAAGAAATAATTGCAATTGTACTATGTTTTTAAAAGTCAAAATTATCGTCTGCGGCTTGAAAGTTTTGTTTTTATTCAAAATGGCGTTTTTAACAAAGCAGTGGTTCGAAGGCTACATTTATGCTCTTTCCGAAGAAAAAAATGCATACTCCGTTATCCAAAAACGATGTGAGAGTCATGGTTTTGTGATATCTAAAGCGTCGATAGGTAATATCGTCAACAAGAAAGGAAAAAAACGTCAAATCGGAGCCTCAAGTGGGACAAAAATTCCAAACAAGTATCCAAGGAAAAAACGGACATCTTCGACTATTGCAAAGGTACGTTGTTTAATGTTAAAAGAAAATCCCCCTAGTCAAAGGACAGTTGCAAAATGCTCGGTGTCCACTGTAAACAAAATGATAAACGTTGATTTAAATCTTAAGAAAGCGAAAAAAACGCAATGTGCATCGTCTTCTTCCAAATCATATCGCTGAACGCAGGACACGCTGCAGAATTCTATATGAGAAACACTTATCCAAAGAAAAATGGAAAACAATTGTCATAATAGATGAATCATGGGTGTATTTAAATGATTGCAACAAAAAAAGAGAGCCATTTATTATCATAAAAAGGGAGAAAAAATTTAAGTACATGGTTCAAAGAATCGAAAGAAAGTTTTTCTAAGGGATTCATGATTATTTCTGGTTTTTCTTATAATGGCAAGTTAAAAATAAAGAGAGTGGGAAAAAATGTCAAAATTTACTCCAAATACTATCAGGAACATATTTTATCGCCAATTTTTCTGAATGAAATACCATCGCTTTACCCACAGTGCCATCAATCTGTGAGACTCCATCAGAACAAAGCTAGCAGTCACACATCAAAATCCACTGTAAATTTCCTAAAAGAAATGGAACAAAAAACTGGTATCAAGGCCATACCCTTCACTGATATCCCTACTAAATCTCCCGATGTATCACCTATGGATTTTTGTGCTTTCGGACTTTTAAAATCTGCATTATCCAAACGTCGTCCCAAAACCCTTACAGGACTCTGGAAAGATGTTCAGGAGGAATGGGATAGAATACCTCTTCTGACACTTCAAAGGGCATTATTATCCTGGAAATTGCGGTGTCGAAAGATAGTTCAGAATAAGGGATGTCAAATAGAACATTTAAAACACAAGAATTTTATGTAATTTAGCTTTGCGAATACAATATACATCGTCTAAAATATGTGTGAACAGCCTCTGTAGGCGACCACAGCTCAGCGATGGGACAACGCGAACTGCAATCAGAGATGAAAGTCTGGCCCTAATCAATGGTTGCGTCACGGACTGAATTAACAGACAGGGATCATTTAAACTTTTCCACAGCGAATTTTGTTTTTAAATAAAACTGCATAATTAAAGATGGTACAGATTGCGTTTACAATCATAGCAAAATTGGGACGAGAAGAAAATGTCGACAATAACCTTTATTATAGATCTAGAATTTATTTAAAAGAATTGATAACTTGACTAGCCATGGTTAGTTCTAAGAGAAGTGATTACAAAGTAAGTAAAATCTTTCATCCTTCCTGCCATCCATATATGGCTATAAACTGAACCCGCCATTCATAGCCATATATATTCCTAGCAGAGCAATAATACTTAGAGACATTTACATAAGCCATAATCTGTATGAATAAATAGAGGAAAATCAAATTTAATAACCGTATATAAAATGACATTGAACTTCAATATAGGAACAGATAGGATAGACACATCCTAGAATGTCGAAATGCATTAACATAATGAAAGGAAATCAACGTATCTCCCTGGAAGAGACACAATGTGAGACGACTGGTTACATAAATGCGCAGCTGAGCAAACCCAACAGGATAAAGTAAATCGAAAGCACAGAAAAATATTCAGGTCTATTGTAAGCCCTTTTAGTTTATTTTTTTAAATCACTACTGACGTTTATTTATTATGACACCAGATATTTAAATATAAGATCAGATATTAAAATATAAAGAATAGAAAAATCCCAGAATTATAAAACTTTGAAATATTGGTGCATGTTTCATAAACAGGATATCGCGAAGAATTAGTACAATAAATTTGGTTTACATATATATTACATACGGTAATAAATCTGTCTCCCCCGATGGAATTAAATATGGAATGCATGATTTAACGAGGTACAATACCTTTACTATTTTTTTTTTCTCTCTCAAGGTATCACTCAAATTTATATGCTATTCCAAAAAAAAAAAAATAAAATAAAAAAATCCTTTGCTACCACGACCCCTGCAAGGTCCACGAAAATTAGAACATTTATTTCGATTCTAAAGGAGAAGAGTATCTTGCGCGTGTATTCGAGTTATTCAAGTGGTTTAACGGATACTCAGAGAAATTACAACAGCTAAAATGCCCATCAACTTCTGAGTAATCATGAAAAATACTGCTTTATTTGAAGATGAAGAGAGGTATCTTCACAACTATACTAATGCAGAATGTTTAACAGTTCCATTTCAGCGGAATCTTCAAAGTTGTTTATTTCACTGCAACCTGCAAGGAATATATTTCCTTTGTAAGAATATTTGTGTGGCGCCCACACAGTTATGGTCAGCATCGAGAGCTCTCACAGCGTGGGTTCGGGTTCGAATCTCGTATAAGGCTTGGACGATCCTGTGCTGTCTCCTTCAAGGGGACGATGATAGTTCACCTATACGGCTCTCCCATAATAAAGAAGCCAACGATATCACAGGGTTACCGAGCAATATCCTCAAAGACAAGAGCCTTCGCATTTGGAAAAGAAAAAAAAAATTCTGTATGACTTCACACTCATGTACATAAATTACGTTAAACTTTTGACATCAGCAACAAATCATACACAGTGACCTGTCAGCAGTACTTGCAAAAAAATCCTCACGGTACATGAGCTGACCCCGGGAGATCACCAAATCCTGTATTAAACTATTGCGAATTTCCCTCGTAGTATTTTTACTATCACAGATTAGCAAAAGCCCAATTTTGAATATTTTTCTGCATTTGATATTCATCTTCCGATACTATGTGCGCGTTTTTCATAAATCTTTTTCAATTTTTTCAATAATTTAGTTTTGCAGCAATGGATATCAATAATTTACGGCAACAACAACGGGGGGGGGGGGGACGAAAAAATTTAAAATCATCGCATCTTTATTTAAACCTATATCTTCATACGCAAGAAACAAAATTCGAAAATAAGAATTTCTTAATCAGTTATTAGAAAAAATGAGAAGAAAATTCCCCATAGCTTAACATCGGGACTGAGGATGTCAAAGGATGTACCACCCTAATGATCAAGCAGGAGAGAATTGTGTATAAATGGCATATTATTCCAACAGATAAAAATTCTTTTTGACTGAGTGTGAGTATATCCTCATTTATACGTCTCTTAAGAAAAAGAAAAAAAAAAATTCACCGGTTTGATCTTTAACCTCTTCAATCTATCAGTTTACCCATCGTGTAAAGCCAGGGTGAAAAACTTTTTTTTAAAAATCAAACTACAGTGACGGTGGTATTATTTGCCATTTAATTTTTACTGACGGTGGATGGAGAAGCTTATTTCGCATTCAGGTAACATTTAACTGCCGATCAAACGTAATCTGAAACAATCGCCAGGAGGAGGAAGTCCCATGAACAAAAAGGAACACTTCGAAGGGAACGAAAAACAAGTCTACCATCTTAGAAGCGTGAGAACAGGCGACAGCTGACAACGTGCGAAGAAAGTAGCAAGGTTAGAATTCTGGTTAGAAATAAAGATACTCATCAGGTTCTAAATTCCTGTGTCCTTCGTCTCAAAATTATCTGGGTCAGTTTTTGTTGATATGATTCGTGTCCAACACAATGCGATCTTAATGGCACATTTTGATTTGGGAGCAGATGCTCAATTGTATTTCCCCATCAAGGTTTCTATACGAGAAATATTAAAACTGAATGGGACATGTTAATGTGCAGGTGCAAAGCGACTACTACTTTAATCAGATACAATTGGAACGCTTATAGAAGGCTATTTATTGCCGAAAACCCGGTCTTTCATTCGTCTTATAAACTAAGGAGAAAAAAAAAAAGGGCATAATTTGTAAAACAAACATTATAGTTTACATTCTAGGAAGATACCTACAGTTAAAGGCAGTTTTTAAAAAAACTGCTGAATAGGACATGCTTTTAAGTGCGTTTTTATTTATTTTTAGATAATTAAATAAATACAGTACGAAAAAATAAAATAAAACACGACTACAGATAAAAGAAAACACAATTAAAAACTGTGTATAAAGCCTTTAGGTCTAATGAAGCTAAGAAATGACTTCATTTTAAGTCTTTGAAAATTAAATGTAATTACAAAATCGGCCCCGTAAGCGAGATAAACCTCTGGATAAATGAAAACGCTGACTAAATTATGTTTAGAATACAGGCATTGACAACTAAAATGATGCTTAGTTGAAAGAAGAAAAAATATGCCTTTAAATTTAACTTATGCAGTTAAGAAAATTAATTGACTACACTGAAACTTTCAAATTAAATATTTTCTTCTCCGTCATCGAGGTCTTGTACAGGATTACATTTCTTATTTACTAATGACGCACTGGTTCAAGTAAATATAAATGCAGGACTTTATTTATGGTAGCTGTTAAACGAGATGTTAGTTAAAAAAATAAAATAAATTTGAAAATAATTGCAACCAAATTTAATTTTTTAATTAATTTCTATAACTTCATTAAATGAAAAAGGAGAAGTAACTGAAGCAAAATAATTAAAATATTAAATTAAGATATATTTGCAAATGATATGATCCTGAGCAGTTCGGTTACTTAGGTTTTTATCATTTGCCGCATCAGTTTTTCACACAGAGCATCTGGCTAAACAACACTTAAAAATAAATAAATAAAATTTTGAAACATGCGTATCTTCAGATGCATAAGCAATAAACTTTGAAATATGCAGCGGAAGGGAAGAAACCTCTAAATGTCTATTTTCAACTGAAATTAGTACGTCTAGTCCCTTCAAATAGTCAGCATTCAAAATTTTTTTAAAAATCCCAAATATCATAGAATCCGAGACAACCTGCACATACACAAGGACAAAATGCGGTGTTAAGCTTCATAGAAAAGCTTTATCATTCGATCATACCATTCAAGCACGATGCGAAAATAAAAATGTAAAGCTACCTAAAGACCACCAAAACCAAAAAGATTCATGTGAATGCAATGCAATTTATGGTACATCAATTTTACAGGCTATAGATATATCTTTAACGAGCAGTTTCAAAACAGAAATCAAGCGGGTTACTTTAAGTGTGTTCCTTTTTTCTTCTTTAAACATTCAAACTGCGAAACTAGACGGTTGTTTTCCCCAACTCACGTAGGAAGAACACACAAAGAAAATTAATTACCCGATATTAATTACCTATGCTTTCGGCGGGGTACGAGGGCACAGAAACTGGGCAATGTTTTTGTTTTCTTTTTATGTAAAACATGTCTTTCTATTCTTGCATACATGCTACCCGCCTTTTTATTTTAAGATCTGGTTATTTTTATATACCTGAGATGCCCAATGCACACATTGAAATAGTCATGAGTATATAGTTAAATATCAGAATTAAGAAGTAAAAAAGCATCACGAATAACAGCATATTTTTTTCATAAAAAACTCATACAAATTACAAGGCCGTAATTTTATATCATGCCTTAATATAACTTAAAGTAGAATACTCGGCAGTTCTTAAAATCGTACAGCAAAATAAGAAAATAAATATTTTTTTAATGCTTTCAAATAAAAAAATCTTTCCAGTAATAAGTTTTTCATAGCTATGGATTAATTTTACTTCGTTTTGTCCGTTTGAAAAAAGTTCCCTGCTTTTATTATTCGCATTTCTTTAGTTTCAAATTTAAGCGTTTTAAAAGATTACGAACACTTTTAAAATGCGCAATGAAATTTAATTCCTAATAAAGAATCTTTAATCACTTAACAGTTTTTATAGCATGTTTTTTTCTATAAATTTTTGCATACTTGATAGAAAATAGACTTAAAATTGATAAGCTGGTGACTTTTGTAAATTTTCGTACCCTTTCATCAGTTACATTTTTTTTCCAGATTTCAAATTTTCATTTATATAACTGCTTATGCTTTATAAATATTGCAAATAAAAGTGCTTTATAAATAAGAAAATATAGTTAAATAAAAGCGATCTGCATGAGTCGTTTGAAAAAATTTGCCTGTGATTAAATAATATAAGATTTTTCTCGCATTGTAGAACGTTTGCTCTAAACATTAAAATAAAAAACATTACTGTATTCTAAAAGCTTTCCCGTGCAAAAAGGAGAAATATAATAATTTTCCTCAAAATGCTTTTCTTATAATTTTTTAAGTTAATTTTTCTTTAATAGAAGCGGAATAATTTTAACCTGAACTAAGTAGAATCTTTTTTACCAATATATAAATTGCAGAATTCGTAAACATAAAATTGGTGATAAGCCAAGAGCCAACTCGATTAGCAAGGCCCCCAACCATCTCCGAGTAAAAGACGATAAGTCCCAACACAGACGAACATTGTATGCACATTCATTAACATAGGTAGTGGTGGGGGTGAATATGCTTCTAAGAATTCACCAGAAGAGTAAATTTCGCAATGTGCGACAGAGAACACTTGATGAATTAAGAGAAGTGACAGATGTTCGTAAGCTCCAACTTATTTAGGAGAGCGCTTAACAAAGGGTAAAAATCTAAAATTACAGGAAGTGTTTATCCTAAATCCTCCTCCTATCAGGAAGTTCCCTAACCTTTTACTTTCGACCCCTTCAAGTCCTCGACTTTTTATCGACCCATCCATCCATTCTTTCAATTAACATCGCAGATATTCAGTCCCGACGATAAGCCACGGGGATTTTTCCTCTCACTGTTCTTTAATCCCAGTTTAGTATACATGCATATTTTTGAGTTCTGGTTTTTGCAACTGAACGTTTTAATTAAGAACGAGTAGTTTTTATTATTTTAATTTTTTCAGTTTTTAATATTTGATAGGACATAAAATAATGGATATCTATCGCTACAAAATAAAAATTGAATTTTTGAAGAAAAAAAAAGAGTTTAAAAAAAAAAGTGTCAAAATTGAAAGATTTTTGGAAACACCCGCATTACATCTAAAGTCTATACTTAAATACGAAAAACAAAATTTTAAAATACGCATCTGCTCATCCGTAAAACTTCCCACAGCAGAACAGAGCAACTGGACAGCTAAGAGGTCAACTGCGATGAACCTTAATTTAACTCTAACGAAGTTATTGTCAAAGGATGTCTACTAAACTTTACGAAAACAAACACAACAAATTATAAACATCGAATAAATCTCTTTAGTTAAAGATAGTCGTAAAAAGTTCTCAAGTAACTGTTGAAAGATTGAAGATTGCTGAACATTAGTTAACTATTCACGACATTCATCTCTCTCTGATCAGTTAGTTTCTCGCGTGCTTTCTCAGTTGCCCCGCTTCGTTAGAACCGAATTTAGACAGCTAAAACCCATCTCGGCGATATTGTCACTTCGGATATTACAAGCAATATAGATTTACTGATGTCTGAGATACTTATTGATAATACTGACAAAATTCAAGAAGTGAAAAAGGTCATATTTGTGATTTAGGATTTAACTTGGAGATCCACCGTTAATTTATTGAGTATATCCTATCAACGAAAGGCAATTGTCATGTAATCTTCAGTTTGTATCGGGAACTCGTCCACCACTGAGATGTGATAGCGTCACTTTGGCTCTAGGAACAAAAGGTAATGGATGCAGGAATCGCCTTAGCCTATGCGGGGGAAAAGTCTATTTAGCATCCCCCGAGAAGTAAAAAAAAAAAGTTCTCAGGTGGTAAAGAGGTTCCGAGAGGAAGTGGGTCATTTTAGGAACCATCAAGGACAAAGAAAAAAGAAATTCCTAACCGGCATTCTGTTAGACATTCAGCGATGCGAAAGAATGGATTGCGACACATACTTCTTCGGTCTCTATTATTGGTACGAAAGGCTTTTTTAGAGCTTTCACCCAATCGAGGCAGCTCGGACACAAAATGATAAATTACTCCAAAACAAAATTCGTCGGAATAAATTCTATGGTTTCAATTTTGGCAGTTTTCTTTCATATAATATTTCTTTTGTAAAGATGATTTGAATTTTTAGCCTTATACGCCCTTATGAAGGCTAAAGTATAAAATCTTCGTAATACAAAAATAAAGTATTTGTACGCTATTCTTTTAACTATACCTGGTTTTTTTTTCTTATTACGGTATTTTGGCAAAATTGAATAGATAAATAAATGAACAGTTCTGAGAACATTTCAGGAAATATGTGCGACTTGCCTCAAGGAGACACGTTTATAATCTATATACAACTGACTGACTCATTGACTGACTGACTGACATACAACGCACAGACCAAACCGCTGGACCTAAAGGGCTGGAATTTTGTATTGCGATTCTTCTTATAGTGTAGGGGGTGCACTAAGAAAGATTTTTGAAAAATTCTTCTTAGAATTTTAAAATTAAATTTTTAAGCTGATTTAGTAACTTTTTTTAAGTTTGCATTTAAAATAATAATTTGAGGGTTATAAAATTTATATCGCGAGAAAGATCCTAAAAATTCCTTTAAAATGAAGTCTTTTTCGAATCTTTACCTCAATTTTCTGATTTTTGGTGAATTTTTAAAGATTGATTTTTAGAATTTAATTTATTAAATGCTGATCACGGGGTTTCTTTTTCTGGTACTTTAAATTAATTTATCGTCACGTTCATAGCAACGAAATAGACAAAACAATATTTTTTTTCTTGCTAATGCGGCAGACGATTGGAAATTATCCACAAAAAAATATTAAAATACAGTAAAAGATATGTTCCTTAAACTGTACTATATTAACTGTACATTATTCTTCAGTATGTTCTATTAGATTTAATTTGAATATTTTCTTCTACATTATTTTGTCCATAAAAATATCTGTTACGATTTTTTTTATAAATATATTTTTTCGTTTTTTTTTACATCAATTGCATACATTGATTGTTGTATTTATTATAAATATATTTAAACATATTTTTTGCATGAATTGCATACATTGAGCGTTGTATATAATCTGAATGTACTCCGTAGCGAAGTACGGGTTTTCAGCTAGTGTAGGTATATTTTCTTAAAAAATAAACGACGAATTATTATTAAGTTTAATATAAAGCACAACAACTAACGTTTTAATAGGAGATATTTTAACGAGTTATTAACCATGAATTCTGTGCTCGAGTTCTCAGCAGAAGCAACAACAACAGTGAATTATGTTGTTTACAGGTGATAATGACAAACACGGTAAACAGCCTCTGGTAAAACGATCACTTGGCCCTCCTACAAGTTAACAAATACCCCTAAGGGTTCCTCCCCACGGAGTTTACATACAAAAAATAGCAGTAGAAATTATTCCAGCATTGTAATATTAAAAAAATGCACTATACAAAGTAAATTCGCTCTTCCATCAGAAATGGATTTTGTTACGTTACTGGTTATGTACAAAATGACTATTTACATACGACGAGCAGTTTCACCATGTTTGAGTGAGGTTATTTTACTTTATCCATTTAAATAAGTTTCTTTAAACAAATTAAGTAAATAAATAAATAATCGGTAAAAAATTTATTTAATTCACTTTGTAGAGGTAAAAACTATTAACTTCACGGTGACTTTTACTAGGCTTTGCCGTACATTATAACTAATGTATGACGTGTATATGCATGTATGCATTTACGCAATCACTCATCCAAACCACAATTCTCTTGATAATAATATGAAATTACCAAATCGTTAACCAAATCAAACTACACACAATAGATGTCAGCAAACAAACAATATCCCAAACGTCCTATCGGTGCCTTCCTTAGATCGTAAATTCATAATCATATCGAGAAAAAAAAATTATCAAACTCCTTGCACAATAGAAATGCAACGATACAACTAAAGAATTGGGGAGAATTCAAAAAGATGCAAACAAGACAGACAAAACAATGGAATTAGGCAGACTAGTTATGACCCAGTAAAAAGTGACACTGGAATGTTACTATCGGAATTTCTTTAATCTATCAATGCTATCAATGTTTGTATAATTTTCAGATTCAAAGAATGTTTTCCCTAAAAAAAAAAAAAAATACTAAATGAAAATGAATTGGATTTCTTAAAACCTTGCAGGAAAGAGGAGGTTACTTTAAAATGATTCCTCGGAAGAACACTGCCAATTTCTGCAAAAAGGACCACATTAAGCACATTTCTACTTAGAAAACCCTACCGTATTTATAACCATTAACGAATGATTGAAAAGCACATAAACTCTCCCACTTATATTAGAAACACAGGAAAACAACTCCGGCGACGAAAAAGAAAAAAAGAGCACGTGACAACCTTTAGTTGACAACAAAACTGAATATGTCCCGACATCTTCGTTACACAGTGAACACCCGACTTAATGAAGCTTTAAAAAGAGGAGAAAGATCGATTTGGCGTGCCGCACAATGTGAATACACGCGATTTGTGAGGAATTCCGCAAGATGCAAACAATGGAACTAGGAAGCGCAGTATATGACCGAAGCGTAGCACGAATAACCCACATACTACAACTCGACACCTAATGAGGCAAGGAGCGAGTGTGGCCGGGTGAACGCGTGTAATCCTCTCTTATATAGGAAGATGGATATCGAAGAGCCTCAGATTTTAGTAGGAGGAATGAGAAACAATAAGAGAATCACCGAGTAAGGTAGATCACTCTCGAAATCTGTGAGGACTCGAAGAGAATGTAAAGATGGATTAGGATAAGAAAATTTTCTCTGTCCTCAGATGATAACGACTTCAAAATATCTCAGCCATGTGAATATTCAAACGCGGACATTGTTCTCTAAGAGAAAGCACTTCGGATTTCCTTTATTTATTTATTTTTTTGGGAGGGGGGGGGGTTAAAATACACTGATATATTCCTTCGAAATTTAAGAAGGGATAATAAAAAATCCCTAGTTACATGCAGATCAGAGAAATGATAGCATAATTCCACTAATATCCCACAAATATTTTAAAGCATTCTGGGAGGAAAGAAATAACTTTAAAAAAAATTATAGGTCAGAATGGAAAGAACGTGGGAAAAATGAAGAATTTAAAAAAAATTAAAAAAAAAAAAATTAAGTACACTGCGCGGTGTACCTACAACTTTTTTTATATTTTTTTAAAAACTTAACAGTCTACAAAGGAGCGTATTTTAAAATTTTAATTGGATATCGCTGAGATTTCAAATATGTTCAAATATTGGATTCGCCGAGGTTCGAAATTTTTCGCTATTCTTAGCGAGAATCAAGCGCTTCGTTAAATTTCCTATTTTGCAAAAGTTTTATTTTTCTTTCAAGGTCCGTAATTTTCGAGTAAATACAGCCATTGAACAAAAAATTTCCACGAATTTTGCATATTTTGCGGCGATTTTTCCCGTTTATTTAATTCATTTAAAATTAAAGTTCTTCATGTTACTAATGCACACAAAAATTCTTGATGAAAATTGATAACTTGGTTTTAGACAACGTAAAAGCAACCGCCCACAGTAGATTTCCCAAACCGATAAAAATATAATCAGACACTATCAAATGCCGAAACTCCCATTCTTAATCACTTGATATTGGAGTTTTTTTTTCTCATATTCCCTAAGCATCGCAAAACGGCTACAAATTTTAATCTAACAAAATATCTACCAATTCTGACTTTTTTTAAAATTTATTACACACAAAAAATACCGGTACATTTACTTGTTTTATGATTCAATAAATTTAATATATAGAGTTGCGAGACGTCACAGAAAAGTTGTCAATATTTTTTTTCTTCATAATTTTAGTCGCATTGACACGCATTGTCGCTCATTTTGTGCAAGGAAGCAGAAATAAAAATTTCTACGTCAATACTGGAGTATATTCACCGGGGGCTCACTTAATATTTCAAGCATGAAGAGATTCGATAAACTGAACTAGATGCAGCGTGGCTTTGGGAGAACTCTTGTTACACGAAAGCAGGGGACGTACAATTTGAAGCCTATGGCTACAAACATCTTTGCTTAAAGCGGAACTCAATTTCGATAGATCTGGAATCGAAGAAGAGTCTTTAGTGGTCATGTTAGAATAAACCCTAGTAATATATATATATATATATATATATATATATATATATATATATATATATATATATATATATATATATATATATATTACCTTGGTATACAGTAAAACCTCGTTGATAATCCGGATCGGATTTGTAGACTTTTTTTTAAAATTTAATGCTCACATTAGATAATAATCTTTAACTATGAACGTAACTACAAGCACGCCAAATATTCTCTTTTTTAGTTCGATTCAATGTACAGTTCCTGCATAGTACATTCTTACAATAAATTATGGTATTGAAATGCGTTTTGTCGAGTTTAAGAAAGCTTTAGTAGAGTGTCACGGGGCGTTGACTCAGAAAAGTTATTTTTATATTTTTTAAACAATACTATGTCATTTTGTTACAAAACTTAATTTTTTATCGCAATAAACGGTAAGTCTGCTTTGTTAAGGGTTTTGTTTTGCTTATCTATGTATATAAAACAGTCCCGTAACTGACTGACTCACTGACATACAACGCACAGACCAAACCGCTGGAGCTAAAGGGCTGACATTTTGCATGGCGATTCTTCTTATGGTGTAGGGGTGCACTAAGAGAGATTTTTCAACAATTCTTCTTAGATATTTTTTAATTAAATTTTTAAGCTGTTTTTGTAACTTTTTTTAAGTTTGCATTTAAAATAATAATTTGAGGGTTATAAAATTTATATCGCGAGAAAGATCATAAACATTCCTTTAAAATGAAATCTTTTTCGAATCTTTACGTCGATTTTCTGATTTTTGGTTAATTTTTAAACATTAATTTTTAGAATTTGTTTTATTAAATGCCGATCACGTGACTTCTTTTTCTGGCACTTTAAATAAATTTATCGTCGCGTGCATAACAACTAAATAGACAAAAAAATATTTTTTCCTTGCTAATGCGGCAGACGATTGGACATTATTTTGTCTATAAAAATATCCCTTACGATTTTTTTTATAAATATATGAATTTTTTTTACATCAATTGTATACATTGATCGTCGTATTTATTATAAATATATATATATATATATATATATATATATATATATATATATATATATTTTTTTTTTTTTTTGCATTAATTGCATCCATTGACCGTTGTATTTAATTTGAATGTACTCGGTAGCGAAGCGCGGGTTTTCAGCTAGTTAACCATATTACTCGGATTTACGGTTATTCGGATTGCCTAAGTCCGGATAAACAAGGTTTTACTGTACACTGAAGTTATACCTAGTTATACATTGAGGTCATACCCAGTTATACAGTGAAGAAGGAGCATTTTTCTTCGATAAGAAATCATTAATCAAAATGTCGCCTATATATATATACACACAGTGAAACTTCTCTATGGCGGCCATTCATGGTTCCGAGTGTGGTTGTTTCTAAAAGGGTAGCCGCCCACAGAAGTTTCACTGCGCGCGTACGTGCAGTGAAATTTTGCTTCATGATTTCTTATCAAACAAAAATATTCCTTCTTCAGTATTTAACTATATCGTGCAAGAAAAATACTTCAACCCACGGAAAGCCCACCACATCGAAGCAACCTACAAACCGATTTTAAACTAGGACATAAACTTTGCGAGTCAAATTTTGCACAACATATGAGATAAAAAAAAATAATGAGCAATCAAACAACTCAGACAACAGACTGGACACACACTGGAAGTAAAAATCAAATTAATGAAGTACTGCTATCGAGCGATAGTGCGACTGTCACAATTATAATAAACATGCATCACGGCAATTAATTGAATAAAACTTGAAGATTATCGCAACAGAGGTTGCATCACTCACGCAGTTCAAGGTAAACCGTATGGTTAAGAAATCAAGCATGGGACTTCCGTTCGTAGGGAAGGGAGAATACAAAGGCTAGTGTTATCACATATTGAAACAAGGCTCACGTGATAAACGGTGAAACTCCAACAGGATACGAAACGCTACACGCGACAGATGATATTGAGACACGCTATCCAATTACAGGCATTTAGAGATACATGCAAATGATCAGAAAGTAACGACATAAAGCAAATTTAGCAAAATCGGAAATCAGAACAAAAGGGTAATGTATTTAAGTGATTCGATTTGAAATTTTGACGAAAGTTCACAAAAACAACTAAGACGATAATCAATACAACTAATTGCAGTTGTCTCTCTGAATTATTTCAATGTTAACCACCCCTATCACTAATGCATATATAATAACACGAAAGGGAAATTAAAATGAATAAACTCACTTAATATCAATGTTTATCAGGAAATGGCATTCATTGACAGCAGGCATGCACTCCGTTCAAGTTCTGAAATTAACGCACGATTTTCGAGTTTCTTCAACCTATCTTAGTTAAACTTTTTAAATGCAAGGCGTTATTTAGTACAGTGGAATCTCGATATATATATATGAATGTGTGTGTGTGTGTGTGAGGGGGTGGGTGTATTAATAATTTGGAGGTGAGAAAGATAATACGAAATAAGCGTTCTCATCCTGAATGCCAATAATACAAGACACGAATGAAACACACACACACACTTGAGAGAAAATAAAAAAAACATTACTGTTCAATAGCACAGTGGTGCGTAAAACATTTTCGACCGTGACTCATTTCCTTTAAATAAAAAATCACGCGACCCCAGTGAACATTTTTGGTAGTAGAAAATTTTTCGAAAAAATTTGGAAAATGTTAAGAAAAAAAGAAATACGCAAATTTTTACAAACTATTTTAAAAATCAGTGAACTGTAGATTGTGAGCATGTATTTACTTTGCCTAATAACAATTTTTAAAAAAATGTCTTGCTTACCTTCTACACTACCATATTGAAATATTAATATGTATTTGTATTTCATTTAGTCAAAAGAGCATGGGTTCAAAATTATAAGCTTCATATTAAAACTCTGAAAATTATAAACTGCATTTATCAATATAAAAATAAATGAGAAGCGTAAACCTAGACATCGAATAATAATTGTTCAACATTTGTTGAAATACTTAAGAGTGCTACTCTCGCTTCATTTTCCGGGTTAAGCCATGATCGTTGTACGGTTTTTACAGCCACTCATTTTGAAAAGCCATTCACAGATAAGTAGAACAGAATGGGAGCAATGTAAGTTTAACCTTACACCACTGTCTGATACCTCATATAACAATATCATATTTTGTAAATAACAATATCGCATCATATAAAAAATATAAAGAAATATATATATGAATATGTTAAAGAAAATTTAAAGCGTATTTTTAAAATTAATAATTCAATAAATTTACTTCAAACTATCCGCGACCCCTCCCCCCCCTCTCTTTTTTTTTTTTTTTTTTTTCTTTTTTAAAGTTTTCGCACCACTGCCGTTGACAGTCGTAAATTAAAAATCACTGTACTTCAACTAAGTAATGAATACTTTTGAAGGGCTTCACGAAGAAAAGTAAGGTTACCGAATGCAAAAATAACCTTTTATAAATTTTTAAGAGCTATTTAAAAACAGGTACTAAAATAAGAAGTTCTTAAGGACCGAACAATGTTATAATATTTTACCTCATTTAGACTCCCTCATCCAAGCATTGTCTGTTCAAGACTTTGAAAGGCGCATCAACAAATATGGATCTGCTAAAATAACGATATTTCGCCAGAAACAAATCTGTGTTTGCAGTGTCGAGTCCAAAATCGTAGTTCGGAGAAAAACGGGATTGGAAAAAATAACGGCTTTTGTAAAGTCAGTTTTTTTTTTTATGTTTAATTTTTAATCATTCTTTTTTAAAGCAAATTTTTTTCAATTTTATTTTTGTCGAGTAAAGAGTGTGTTGGGACTAACCCCTTTAACACTAACATGTTTGTGTTTTGTTTCACATATCCCAAATTTTCACTGATGATTTAGGGGTGGAATTGGATTTAGCTTTCTGTACCTTGCAGTAGCCCTTGATTTTTCAAACATGATAACTCATTTTACCCCATTTTAGACTTAAGTTATTGAGACCCTTCTTAAGTGTATGTGGGTTTGTATTATTAGTAATAGTTTTTGTCGACGACTTTTTGCGAAGCTAAGAAGATATGTTATTGCCAGCCTTTAGAGACTGTTAGCGAAAGAAATAATGAAAAGAACTGTATCACAAAGGATTTTTTTCACCGTTACAAGTATGGTCTTTATTTTTCCGTTTCTATGAACACAAACGACATAAAATGAAGTAAAATGTTGAATGAAAGTGAAACACAACATCTGCGTCTGACAAAGTTGGTTGCACTCATAACATTAAAGTGTACATAGACCAGACTTTTCCAGGGTACGGTCTACACAAGGTGTTGCGGTCCATCTAATAGCGTAGGTGTGGTCATCGTGCGCTTCCAATGAAGGTACATGTGTCGTCTACACACTCACTGAATCATTTGCACAGTCGCATCGATTGTGAAAAGCCGATTATCCAGTCTAGCTAGCGTCGGTGTTCCATTCTTTTAGTATGCGCGTCTTAGGTCTTAGTAAAGGCGGTCACCCCCAAAATGTCTTGGTGATCGCGATCCACCCCTGACATAGACGATATTCCATAAAATATTATGATTTTTTTGTTTACAATTTTTAAAGGCCTTGGAGATTTTTTTGTGCGTTACATATCTCCTACATAAATTTCTACTCGGAGTCATGCTATAAAAAAATATCTCGAACGCTGAGATTCCAAAACTAATCAAAGACGTTTTAATACTATCGTCACATGAAACGGTAAGATACGGATTAAAAAATGTTAGCTATACATTTGCAGGTCTTAGCTGTCCCTGCTAGAGAAATTAAAACTGGTTCGAGATTATGTTAGTTTTACAAATTTGGCCTTTCCGCTTATGGATGCCGAATGCCTCTTCATCTCACCTTAAGTACTCGTGAAGCAAGTATGCATTCTAACTTTCGTTTCCTTTTGATAATTGTTCAAAGATTAGAAAAATCAATTAAGCACAAGATTTTAAGAGATTTTTGGAATGTCATTTTTTCGCAAGAAGACGTTTAGAAAGCCACCGGATAAAGGGCTTAAATCTGCCCCCGAAATAGATTAAAAGCCAGAGAATCTTTCAAAAGAAAAAAAAATAGATATGAAAAACTTGAACTTTTTTTCATTATGCCACGTTTAACACCGCCCTCATCATCTTTCGGAACTCTCCAAATAGTTTTCTCCCAACTTCCTCTCATTTCTGCAGGAGAAAAATTTCTCTTCCACCGAGACACTCACACGTGCGCATGCAAAGCTATAATTTTCCGGATTCTTATCTCCAACAGAACAATTTCGTTCTCGGTGCTTGAACTCGGAATTCATTATTCCATAGCTATCTGCAGATTTTTCTTCGCGGTTTTGGAAGAGAAAAAAAAAAGAGATATTTATACCTTTTTTTTTGTTTCAACATTAAAATACGGACTGGTCTGTCATGCGAGAAAACGATGTAGCAGGAGCTATATAGTAAATAAATCACGTACGATGGGGTGCAGCAGAAAGTCACGCTGGCAGATCCCACTAATATAACTCATCCATCTAGAATACTCGAGAAGTGTAAAGAGAGGATGTAGCCCACCCAAGGCGATATTTATTCCCCCCTCGGGCACACGTTCGAGATTAAAAAGCGATGCCCGTGAAATTGGATTGCTTCAAATTCAATAATTTTGAATTATGAACTCAACGTCAGCTTCGCTTTTAATGTCACTTATTGAGTGACTCCGATTTTAATCTGGATGTACGACGAAAGCGGAATTGAACCTGCCATGAATATTGACAAATGAGCGTAAATGCGAGCAGATTATGGGCTTTAAGTGAAAGCGTCGAGGCATGTTTTATGAGGCCCTATGTACCACAGTCAAAACATGAAAATGGGTAATAGAAGAAAAGCGAAAACATTATTTTGAGAACACGTTCAAAATAGAACGAAAAACATGTTTGTGTTGTTCGTCGATAGTTTTTATAAGTTTTTTTTAAATAATCAGAGATATATTAAAACCTATCCTACCTTTTTTTCGATTTTAAATATAATAAATATTTAATTCAGTTTATCACTAATAAAATATATGGATTATGAATGACAATTATACAATGGAACCTCGATGTATCGAACCTTGATATAATCGAATTCGTTGATAAATCGAAGTTGTTCCATTCCCCTTGAACCTGCCTAACCCTCCTATGTTATTTTTTTGCCCTGCACATCGATGGACTGGTCAGGAAGACCTCGATATTTCGAATTTTTAGTTTGCTTTGCTTTGATTGGCACCGCACCTCAACATATCGAAGTTGTTTTGATAAAAATATTTTGATAAAATTAATTTTTATTTCTAATTATAGTGAGTATACAATTATTTTAGTGTGAACCTCTATACATCGAAGTCAGTCAGAAATCACCTCGATAAATTGAACCTCGGTGTATCGAAATCCTCGATAATTCGAAGTTTTCTCTTCCCCTTGATGCTCGATATATCGAGGTTCCGCTGTAACACAATCCTTTCTTTTAGAGGAAAATGGATTCCTGGCTAAATCGTTTACCGAACATATTGAACCAAAAGAAATACTCAAGAATTTGACAGGACAACGTAAATAAAGAACGTAAAATAAAGAAATTGGGGAATTAATTTTTTTTAAACGAAAGACATCTCCAAATGTTAAAAAAATAAGCAACTACAGCAGACAAACGAAAATACATTTATTCATTACGATATTAGTACGCATTAGCTAGCACAACTAGTAGCTCAATGCTTGATTAAGGCTAACAGCTTTAATGTGACGAAACTCCGTAACCTTTAAATTAGACGTATAATTGATGTCAAGAGACTATGAGTAATCGGTGAAGGATTGTTTATAAATAAATCTAATAGACTTTTGGGATCAAATAAATACATTTCATACTCATTAGGCGAATTACTAATTAACGTGAGCTAAACATTAAGGTATGTACACCTTGAATTATGATTAATATTATACATAGTTCACAGTTGGCAACACCGCTTCGTCATAAATCGGGAAGGAAAACTTATCACTACGTTTTTTTTCGACACCGATACATCATTAACAACCCTGATTTCACAGGAGAATGAAACTTCCGCCTGTGTGACACAACTCCTCAAAACTCGCAGCTAGCCTCTAAGATGAATAACGCGATATGAACACACACTCTTCATTTTACTAAGGAGAACCTGTGCGTCACTTCGGACTTCCATGGAAATAGATGTGTCGATAACGGTTAAAAAATAACCTTCATACTAAATACGACGACTGTAAATTCTGTTCCAGTAAAAATTAACAGTTTCTTATTAAACCTTAAAAAAGAAAAAAAAAAGGCTGTTGTCAAAAATAGTTATGTCTGATTTGTTAAAATTTATTTACTGTCAGTCACAACCAATATCCATCGAAGTTGATCTGATGGGAATCGATGGATATTGGTTTTTATCAATTACGGTAATCTCTATACATAAAACAATTCCGTGACTGACTGACTGACAGATAACGCACAGACAAAACTGCTGGACCTAAAGGGCTGAAATTTTGCATGGCGATTCTTCTTATAGTGTAGGGGTGCACTAAGAAAGATTTTCAAAAATTCTTAAGATTTTTTGAAAATTAAATTTTTAAGCTGTTTTTGTAACATTCTTTAAAGTTTGCATTTAAAATAATAATCTGAGGGTTATAAAATCTATATCACGAGAAAGATCATACAATTCTTTTAAAATCTTTAAAAATTAAATGTTTTTCGCATTAATTAAATCTTTTTCGAATCTTTACCTCAATTTTCTGATTTTTGGTGAATTTTTAAAGATTAATTTTTACAATTTAATTTATTAAATGCTGATCACGTGGTTTCTTTTCTTTTTGTGATGCTAAATAAATTTTGCGCCACGTGCATATAACAACGAAATTGACAAACAAAAAAAAAAATAATACGGTAAAAGATAAAATTTAACCACTAGACTAATTTAGATGGAAGATTTTTACGAATTTAATTCAAATTAGTATGTTTTACGGATATTAAACATACAAATTAATTGCATACATTGACCGTTGTATTTAATTTGAATATTTTCTTCTACATTATTTTGTCTATAAACATATCAGTTACGATTCTTTTATAAATATATATAATTTATTTTTTTGTAGGCATTAATTGCATACATTGACCGTTGTATTTTATTTGAATATACTCCGTAGCGAAGCGCGGGTATTCAGCTAGTTTTAGATACAACAGAGAATATGAGAAGATGAAATTTTTCTCCAACATAACTACGTCATTCTCCCCCCCTTAAGTTTTCGAGGATTTTTGTTTTTTACTGACTGTATGATTCTTTTAATTTTTAAAATTTTTTTTTAATTATTGGGATATGAATAACGAATCAGCAGCATACGTTTTTAAAAAAATCAGATTTTGAACACAACTTTAAATTTCTTGAGTCACATAAACTTAAATTGTCAGCAGCTTAGATATTGTAATAACCCTAAACAAGTCTTCAATAATTTAAAGAAGGCTTGACACTGGTGTACAGAATGAAACGTAAGTACTATATATAATAGCAAATACATTGCAACAACTTGAAATATTATTCGTGAATTTTAGAGGTTTGGAATTTCTCAAGCTGCTTCAATTAGAAAATATTCGGAGCAAACTTCAGTTGGAAAAAAAATTGTTTTTGATTAAAAAAGTGGAAGCACAATACAGTTATCTGTCGCATTTTTCATTTGGCATGGAAATATCACTGAAAATATTTAACTCCATAAACTAAAAAAAAACCCGAATAATTTACATGTAATATATACAAAAATAAAAACCTAGGAGCCTTGCCAAAGAAAGAAACTAATACTTAAAAAATAACCAAACTTCATAAATTCTTAATAGGGTGAAAGTGGGGTAAGTGAGAACGCGGGTTTAAAACCTAAAAAAAATGTCAAGTGTACTTTGTAGGAAAATTCTTGCTCTACTGATGCGTATAGTTTTTATTTACAGAAAAAATTGTAAAATGATAAATTTTTATACCTACCAAACCTTTGCATTTTAACTAAGGTACCCAAGTTCGAGTACTAGCCCCCCCCCCCCCCCCAAAAAAAAAAATAATAATAAAAATAATAATAATAATAACTAATTAACAGCAACAAAAAAATTTTTTGAAAATACCCACTTATTCATTAAGAAACGAAGAATACAGATAAGATATATAAAAACCATTTCTTTGGAATATTACTTCAGTACTGCAGGGTTTTCACTTGCCCCATAAAAATTTTGCGTCGGGGCAAATGAGAACTGACCCCATATACTGAAAAAAAAAAAAAAATCTACCTTTGAGTTATAACATATAAATATTTTTTTCTTCCCAACATATGTTTTCTAGCTGGAGAAACTTCATAACCAACCACCGTTTGCCATATTTCTTTGACAGCTGATGACTGGTTTCAATTCCTTACTATTTAAAAATAGCAAATTATGCAACTGAAACTAGTTTTTTTGTTGTAGGTTTGAAGAAGTGAATTGTAATAAACTAACTTGTTTAGACTACTAACTGCTAGTGAATGTGAGTGGAGTGGGAGCAAGTGAGAACACAAAACACAAAAACTTTAAATATTTACGGCAAAAAAAGTTGTGAATAGATTTAAAAAAAAAATAATAAAACTATAAATGTAGAATATAACCAAAAGTATGTATGCAAATTTTCATAAAAATACAACAGCGTGTTACAAACTTATTTAGATCCAAAGTGGAACTACAGTCGGACCTCTATTTAACGAACCTCTATTTTGCGAACTTTTCCTTGGAACCAAGAACATTTTGTGAATTTCTTCGTAAAATAACCTCCAAATAGCGAAGTGCATTCTCTATTTAACGAACTTTTTCTTGTGATCCAATTTTTTTTTATCCATATTTCTCAAAATATTTCTGAACATTTCAAACTTATTCTTTCTTTTAACACATTTAGTACATTAACTTTCTTTTAACACATTCCGACGCGGGTTGTAGTTTGAAGAAAATACACCTGAAGGGTTTTTTGGTGACATTGCAAAGATTAGAGAAATCACTTTTTCAGACAAAAAACTCAGACAAAATTAACAGACTTTATCAGTCATTAAATTTAAGGACGCATGGGGTGCTTAAAATTACTTGTTATAATAAATGCGATAATGTCATTAAAATTTATAAATTTTAATATAATTTTTTTAAATTGAAAATACACTGTATTCCCTGAAAATGTTTTGTTTTATTCTTGTTTTCCTTGCAGATTTCTGTTTGACGGGTAAGATATATAAAACAAATAAACATTACTTTTCAAAATAAAGGTGGGATCAATTAATTTTATCAATAATATTGAGTGTTTATGAATTTAAAATCTGTCTTGCGTAGTTTAAAGCATTTTAAAAGGTGAATCTCTATTTAACAAATTTTCCATATAACGAACTTTTTTTCGGGATTTAGCGACTTCGTTAAATAGAGGTCCGACTGTATATGATTTTGCGTTCTCACTTATCCCACTTCCCCCTTCTTTAAAAAGCTTTCATACAAAACCAATACATAAATTCTTATTTATATATAAAAACACGCAATTAAGATATAATTGTCGCACAATTCAAAAGGAAGCTAGGAGACAGCATTAATGAGAACGATTTTCCCCAAAGGAAGCACTGCCAACTTCCGAAAGGAATTCCCACAACTTGGAAACCGAAATTTCTAGGCGATAACCGATATCCGGAACACACACATATAATAATTGTATCGGGTGGAATTGACGCCTCATTTACAAAAATTGCAAAACGTTCCGAACTATTTTACCACGAAGAAAGTCTGATATGCTTCAAAGAGTTAAACAGATACTCGTTCGATAAACACCTCGAATGTAATCGCAATACCGTTCAAATCAACCTTTTTTTTTTCCCGCTTAAAAACATAATCTCTCTATTCTCAACAATGAGAATTTGCTATTCTTGTTTTATTCAGAACCTTTCACTACCAACGTTTGGTGGATACACACATTTTATTGAGCAAACAATAATGGCTACAGGCAATTACGGAGCAGGTTAGAACTTTTTCTAACAAATAAAATGTGTTGCATGGATCATTAGACAAACAGAAATAAAACTAATCTACTACGTCCAGTGAGGTAGTTCATGCACCAGTAGTTTATATTGCACACAAATAGTTTATATTTCTCTCGTTATTATGCACCAAACTATTTCGAAAACTCACGTCAGAAATAGACCATTTAATACAGAAAGTAAAAATAGCCAAAATGAATTAGTAAGTATGTTGTCTGTAACGGGGCAAGGCACTTTGTCTATTACGACATTCGTCCGCGAATTCGTTGGCTTTATTAAGAGAGCACCTGATAGGAATTAGTAAAATCCAAATCAGTTTAGTCTTTACAAGCGGAGTACCCGGGTCATGTGGACTTTCTCTCCTGTACGCAAGTTAAAATGCTATCAACGTACATGTGCTCAGTTGTTAGGAATTTAAAGTTAAGACTGGTAAAAATTTTAAAATAAAAGCAAAAAAAAAAGGGAATAATTACGATAAGTGAAAAATTGAAAAAAAAGAAATTTTGAAGGTAATTAAGATTGCAAGTGAAAAATTAGAAAAACTAAAGATCCAAGATGAAAAAAAAAAAGTAATTAAGATAAGAGAAAAGGCTCATAGCAAAAGAAAATGTTACGCGTACGAATAAAATACAATTTTTTTGTAGATATTTTTATAAAATTTATAAGTTTTTTAAAAAAATTTAATAGGAACTGCAAGTAATTAAAAAAAAATAAAGACCCTCCCCGGGGCCATACAAATTCGTAATGAGATGATTACGGAGTTCCAAGGGGGGAAGCTAAATATAGCAAGAGGGGAAATTTGCGACACCGTCTAGGATCGAACCCACTACGTGAATGATTCGAGGCCAGCATATGAATCGAGAATAATTTATATAACTGATACCTAAAATGTACACAATATATTATTTTCAAAATGAAAGCATGTTACGGTTAAAAGTGCGAGTGGTGAGGTAAAGGCAAAATGCTTTAGGATAGATTGTTAAGTAAATAAACAAATAAAATAAGTCAGTAACGTATATTAAGAATTCTAATCCGTAGACTAAAAAGTGAATTTATTCCAATAAATTTTAAAGCAATAAAAGGTATTATTAAAAAATGTTATTTCATGTTTGATAAATGGCTCTCGTGTATTAATTTAAGAGATAATACTGATATTCAACATATGAGACTGAAATCCCTAATTCAGCTTGAAAATTATAAAACAATGAACATGACAAATATACGTGATTAAAACAGAATAATACAGTAAACTGGGCCCATTTAAAGAGATGTAGGCGACATACTTGTAAATTCAACTGAAAGGTCGCGGTAGATGTATCATCGGAATGATAAATAATTAAAAACAGATGAAGTTGGTCAATGACCTTAAGATGTAATATTACTGTTTACGCTAACATTGAATTACGTGAATATATATCAGGTAGTATCAATGTACTATCCAGCTCTAACTGGATGATACTACCTATATATTTGGATACCGAGATCACCGAAGAATATGCATATTTCCTTGTCAAGTGCCGGATCGTTGCCACTGATGCGGTAAGTAGTGTCTTCACTCTACTTGGATAATCTGCGATACAAATTCAAATGCAAGAATAGCATAATGAATCTGACCGCGGCCAACTCCAGAGCAATGACCAGAGAATTTCAAATTCTGGAGTTGAAACAGCAATCTGGCATACATGCGGAAACGAAATAGAATGCCAAGCGGTCATCCGAGGAAAACGGAAGGTTATGTTCAATTGAAGGACAGCAATTGCTAATTCAGTAAAACTGTGAGAGAAAAAAATGACCCCCCCCCACTCTAATGAATAAATAAATAATTAAATGAAGTGAGAAGACTGACACCAAAAAACTTAACTTCGCGAAAGACCACAAAAATATATACAGAAGCTTCATTTTACTATGCCAACACCCGCAAACAGAAAGAAAATGAGAAATTAACTTAGATGCTTCAAATAACGAATTTAAATTGCCTGTAAAAAATCATTTTAAGATACAGACATTATAACAATTTATTGTGAATAAATTTTCAAAAATATAGAGAACAATCACTATCAACGAAAACCGAGCAAAAACCATATATATTTCCATTTTAAGCATAAATGTATAAAATAATAACTAAAAATAAATCTAAATTTTATATGTAAAAGTTTTAGGGGGTGGGGGTGGCGAACATCGTTCCCTTTTTTATCCGTATTCCCATAATTAATACATTATTATCGGCACATAAACAATTTTTTTTCGTAACTGTTAATAAATTTCCCTGAGGCTTGCCTGATAGCAAAAACTGGCCTAAAGCATTATTACTATAAGAGAGAAAAAAAAAAACCTTTTAAAATACTTATCACTACAATCTTATGTTGCTAAGTGATTAAGGCACCAGACTGCCACGCCGGGGGCGCGGGTTCGATTCCTGCATAAGACTTGGTTGTATTGTGGGGAACTCGCCAGTCATCCGCCTGCAAAAGGGGCCTAGAAAGGGGAGCTGCAAACCATCATCCATCGCAGGCGTCATCGTTTTGTTAACAAAACATTCTTGTGTGATTTATGTTTCCATTTCCTTGTATTCATATGTACACCGGACTGGGGTGTGACATATAGAAGTCCAACCTCTCTTGGGGAAATGGCAGACACGACAACAAACAAACTACAATCTCTTGTTCACTTAAAAACTTTAAACCCGCAATGACTCACAGTTAAGTTTCAAGTTGACAACAACAACTAATTTTTAAACAAACGATAGAGTTCAATATCGTTTTAATAACATATTTAGCCAAACATGGGACCATAAAATATGAATTTGAATATTAATATTATCCAGTTTATTGATCAAAGTTACATTATGAAATAATATGAAGAAAAAAAAAAGAAATACATTTTGATGATATAAAAGACATAATCTTATGAATATAAATCCCGTGAAAACAAAATAAAAGCCCGTTTCATTTCCAGGACAAAGTTCTTTAGTTTTCATTTACCGTTGGTACAGACGAAAGCTGAACTTGCTGTACCAACTGCTTATAATTTGTTTTCACGAATACTCGATGATTTTCACGTCTATTTTACGAGGAAGCTGTTTGAGGGTTCAGTGAAAAGTTCTGCTTAATATTCGTAACAATATGATAAATTAATCATCAATGGTACTCAGATATTTTATAAATAAAATACTATGAGTAGAAAATGAAATAATTGTTAACTGAAGAATACTACATAAGGAGACACGTCTGTCGCCAATATATCAGACTTATTGCGTATTGTGTTTCACGCATTACGAGTCATTTTTCGTGTCATCTCAATTTTGGGGGAGAAATGTAAGTGTTTGCGCCATAAATGCAACAAATGTATTTCTAATGTCACAACGGAAAAGCGATTCCGCTGATGAAATTGCTATATCTATTGTTTACTCACCGGCTTTACAAATTTGGGTGAATGGGAAAAAAAACATGAAGGAAGTGACATGCGATTGCATATTCATACGGCTCAAAAGGATTTTAGAAAAACATTCAACGCTGTTCACCCACATTGCAAGGTAGTTAGCGAAGGAAGAAGTGACAACCGCATGAGCCCTACTTTGAATCGCAGCGGAGGCATGGATTCTGCGTGGTGTCCATTCATGGCGAATAACGTAAGGTTTCTTATTTGTAAAGAAGGAAGACAAAATATGTCGGGTGAAAACTCTGCCAAACACATTTTACAGCTATAAAAACTCATCTTCGGCATACGTATGTTGGTAAACAAACAAACACACATACACTGTATAGTTTTCCCGCATTGATTCAGTGCAATGGGTCCCTTTAAAAACGACAGATCGAGGTTGCACTGTAAAAAACAGTTATTTAAGATTAATTACAAACACAAACCAACCCTTTATATGAAATTAGAAAATTTAACACATGAATTCACAAAAACAAAAAAAAAAAAATTCTAGCAACGCACACCTTTCATAAAAAGATTAATAGATGCTTTTACTTTCATATAAAATTAAAAAAAAGAGAGCGAGAAAGAAATCTTTGTTGGCGTAAAAGTCACACGTGACAAAGTATCCACATTGTTAAGAGACTGGCTCGAAAACAGAAATGGGCACTCATCCGTAAGCTGCCTTTGCAAAAAGAAGATATCCGACAACTCTTGCGTGCGAACAGACAAGAGTTCCAGTCCACGACTCCCAAATACCGTTGATAAGCACTTCGGGAAACGGAACGACTTCCTAATTCAATAACTATACGTTTTTAGAGAGCCACACGAAAGCCGGAATGAAAGGTCACGAAATTCCAGCCAATCCCTACACCGACATTATTAACTAAAGAAGCAGAGCACGATTGGAAACAGTATTCTAAAAGAAGAGGCCATTAGCGATGCCAGACTCAAAGCAGAATAATTAAAGCTCTTCATTCGAAAGACAATCTATAGCCAAACGAAAAAATTCCATTCACAAAGTAATCCAAAACAGGTACGTTAATCTACAAACATCTATTCTTGTTTCATACAAATGCTAGCAGGTGCTGTAGATGAAAAAAAAAAAATCTCGCGTTTTTATTGCCCAGCCTAAAAATATGTTCAACACAATATACGACGTAAAAAGAATTTTTTTTTTTTTTGAGATGATTTTTTACTACTGTAATAAATGTTTTTACGAACTTCGCATGCAGAAAAGACATTTTCAAACTTATGCATAACAAAATTAGAAAGCTCGGTATTTTTACAGCTTTGTAGTTACTGCATTAAAACTCAAATTACAAAATAAATAAATGAAAATAAAAGAATGAAATAACTACAGTGAAACTTTTTTTTTTTTCTCAGTTACAAGTAAATTTTCAAATCCACGGAACAATTCAGTGAAAAATATAATGCTAAATAACTTTAGTTAAACGTTACTGAAGTCAATTTAAATCTCATTATTACATATTTTTCCTATCTTGAATTTTCCCAGCAGATCATACTCAATTGACGACCCCCCCCCCCCCCCAAAAAAAAAAAAAGAAAAGGGCTCTAGCGTCTTTGTCGTAATAATAATATATATTTAATCATAATAATACTAATGAGAAAAAATATATTTCTGCAAACAACTTTTCAGAATGTAATGTCAAGCATATTTTATTTTTTTTTCCAATAACACAACTTAAAACTTATTTGAATAACACAGGCAAAGATAAAGTGTAATAACCATTTAAAAGGATACAAATAACCGCACTAAATATACTTTCCCGTATCAGGCATATCTTTCATGGCAAACGAAAACTAAATGGGATTATTCACAAATAACTCTAAGCCTGTAATGTTTCGAACAAATAATATGTATTCGGGACGTAAGGTTGAACGATTTGGCTGGGTATCGAAGAAAGCACACGTACTGCATTCAAACATAAAACATAAGCAATACGTTAATAGTCCACTTTGTTCTTTTAGGGTTTAAAATGCCACAAAATTACATTTAGAAATCTATTTTCCAAATTATTTTGCAATTTTTACAACTTAAATTACAGAATGAGCATTGAAATAAAGATTTCAACGAAAAGTTGATACTAAGAGCATTTGAAAAACGTGAATAAAACGAAAATGAATTTTATTGGTGATCCTACGGTGATAATAGCCAATCAGATTAGAAAACCTCACGTCTATCTTTACACTATCAATTAAATTAGAGATCCGACTACAATATTTCAAACATAATAAAGTGTGCCACTACCACGTCAGTTCGACGTCATGTCTGATACAATTTCACAGTTGGTCAACTGCCGCGAAGTTTTCACGTGATCTTCATTTTCATTAAATATAAATATTAGGGAATTAAACTTGCAGTGAACGGACGAATGACCCCTTGACGCGTTAAGTGGTCAGGCACCGATGCCTTTCACAAAACAACACGACAATTAGTCGTATTGAAAAAGTAGGTAAAAAAAAGGGGGAAACCATAAAACCAGTTATCCAGGTTCAAACTACGTGAAAATCTCACAAAGATTGACAAACATAGTTGCAATATTTATATTGCTTGTTTCCTACTTTGGCCAAAATCAATCTCGACTCTAGTTAGTATGATTCAGATTTGTATCTATCGAATTCATTTCGCATTTGAAATGGAGTCGTGGGGATTTCAAGATCTCGCCTAGTGGTACTGAAGTTCTAAACACTGCCCTCCATTGAGGTTAAAAATTCGAAAATGACCCCGTTTAACCCTCATATTAAACATTTATGATGAGTTTTCAATTTATCTACGAGTTCCAGTAAATCTTCCGATCTTTATAACTTGGTCACGTAACATACAAACGATCCGATTCTCAATCTTATTTTATCCTCTAACCGCGGGCTATAAATTCTGATTTTCTATGTAAAATCACGCTGATTAACTTAAGCTTTCTCAAAAGAATTAAAAGGAAATTTAAAGAAATGAAAAATTTCAAAATGTGAAAATTTTATTGATATTTAGCACATATTATACAAGAAACGTGATTATTGTGCGTAACGAAAAAATATTACGTCTCTAAATATTTACATCGGAACATGAAAGTAATAGAATATACAAAATGGAGAAATAACGATTGCCGATGCTTCATATAAATGTACTTGATTCGATGGGGTTAATTCTGGATACGCGATAAATTCGTGGGTTGATTAATTGCACGTTATGGAAGCGGAATAAGTTTTCTGTTACCCGCGGCAAGGTAAGTTAATAATAATAAAACGAGGGAAATTCTGAATGTAGCACCTCTATGAACGTGGTCTCGCCTTGGTTGACTTTGCTGATGATTTGTGAACTAGTTGATTTGCAAAAACCGAAAATTAAATAAACTGTAACGTAACAGAATAGGAAATTACAATAAAAACTGTACAAGTGTTGCACCAAATTTCAGAGCTATTTTTATGGATTTTGTTTGATATTTTTTATCAAACAAAAGAAATAATTCTCGATTATTTCTTTTGTTTGATAAAAAAAAAGGCATTTAAGAGGGATTTTTTTTTTAGCAATTTTAAACCCTAAGCTTTAAATGGGAAAGTATCCGTCGGCCTATCAACAGTTTTTTTCATTTCCTAATGCACTATTTGAGTACCTCGAAGGTGTTGCATCGTTCGACATCGCAGATCTTCAATCCTGATGCTAAGCTATGACGAATTTTTCTTCTTTCAGATTATCAAATGGATATTTCTGCATTCGAAGGTGGACGTTTAAATAAAGAGCACGTTGTCTTTAAAATTCAGTTTTATTTTTTAAATTTAGTTTTTTACAGGCTATTAACTTACTAATGTCTATAGCTACAAAACTATTTGGGGGGGGGGGGGTTGTTAAATTAACAATAAAACGATTTTTTAAAAACATATGCATTATATTTAAAGATCCATTTTACAAAATTCAATCAAAAAGCAAATTCAAAATCATGCATTTGTTTTTCTGTAATTAGAAAAATACGGAGGGAAATTTTCCATAGCCTAACGGTGAGATGGAGGATCAGAGATGGCATTTAATGTACCGCCTCAAGAACATAATCTATTTTAATTTCGGAAACGCAAATACGACAGATATCTGCTTAGCCATTTTCATCTTTACTTGGACAGAGAAGCTCTTCTCTAAACACCATAATCATTATATTCATACAAATGTAACATGTCCATACTCCATATAACTAAAGTACAGGATGTCTTAGTGGCTAGCTCTCACAAACGAGGTTAATGGAAACAATTCAATAATGATCTGACAACTGCTACTTCCCGATTCGAAAAGACATCAGAACTGAACATAAAGATTATGATAAGACGAAAAATCTCAGAAGACAATAAATGGCTGGGTATGTTTCTAAATTACACACCATATGTTTCGGAAATCGTACGTCTTCCGATTCCGTCACGAGATGTTTTAATTATTTCCACAAGACTGGAAACGAAGCAATAAAAGGTAGCTTCCCAACTGCAGCCCGATAAGCATCCAGGTTAGTCTCTCTATAATCTGTCGTGCGTCTAAACATATTTTGCGTCCAACAGATAAAAAGTAATTACGCACAGGTAACTGGATCACGCATAAACAAAAGCCTTTTCCACAAGAAATGGAGCACACTTTCCAAGCTGCGGGAGAATCGCAGATAAAAGCTTTCACAGAGGGAAAACTTGTTTTATGCAAATGGAAAGGTGGCAGAATCTTCGTTTAATATTGAAGATCACAGCTGGCACTCGAATGTGTGTCATATTGCCCGAAGTTGAGATTGTTGAGTTATGACCCACACTTTTCTTCGATACAATGCCTGCTGTATGTTCCCAGGACTTAAGCACTTACGATCGCGCTACTCTTGCAGAGTTTTCCCATGTTATTTTTGCATCGCTATAACAGATTAGAACCGAATCGTTACCGATTCGGTTTGAATGAAATTCGGTTTACCGATTGATTCGAATTGTTACCGATTTCGAACTTTAAAATTCGTATGTTTCATAGAGTGAAAATTTATTACACACGTTAGATAAAAGTTGTGTGAATGAGCTTCGGAATAAAAATTTGGTAAGGTAAGAAGAATAACCTACGAGCAGGGTGGTTAAAAGAAACAGTCTTTTAATCAAATCAGGGAAACTAGTTTTATTTCAATAAATATGATAAGAAGTCATTTCACGCAGGTGAACTGCAGTTAGATATCAATGAGGAAACACGGCATAAATTTTAAACTCAAACATCGATTATCCCTTCTCAAACTTTTTTAAAGTACCTAAAACTCGTAAAATGCCCATTTGCATAGAAATTATAATCGGGTAATTTCGAAAGGAACTTAAAGACAAACAATTCAACTTCAATCATAAAATAAACATGCATTTTAGTTACGCTTACTTTTAAATATCCCATTCTTAAGCAAAGCCGCATAACGAAAACAAACAGTTCTTGTGCAGACTTTAAAAAACAGTCTCCAAAACAAGTTTCATAACCGTTACATCAATTATTTTCGTTATCTTAGAGTAAGTTTGGAAGGTAAATTTCGTTGTCAGTATAGCATGAACACCTCAAAGACAAAACAGCAACGCAGCAGGAATGTGTTTTTCGGTACATATTTCAAATTAGAATAACTTATGTTTACTTTAACGTTAGGATATATATATATGTTTTATACTGACAGACAAAATTTGTTTTACTTTAAATTCGGAGAAAATTGGCTGTTTTAGGCACACCAGCAATTACATACCGTAATTGAGCAATAATAAAAGCTTGTTGAGGATTTGATATAAAGAGCAGGGAATTAATTCAATAAAAATGGTATTTTCTTTCTTTTACGGAAAACTATGAAAAAAAATAATATCTTAAAGATAAGATACACGATCCATACAGGTAGGTATCTATAACAGAAAATATTTGCATTTGACTAGACTACATGGAAAGATGAAATCCTTGCCATACTTTCATTACGGACATTGCTTAATGGGTCATACATGTAAATAAAAAGATAAAAATGCTACAGTTATCGCATCACTAACATGGAACTTAAGAAGAACGATAAATTCGTTAATGACATTGTCTTAAAATCCACAACAGAATGTAAAAATGGCATCTAATAGTCGACTAACAGATCCTTCTTCAAACCGCAGTGTACTGCATGCGATTGTCTCTTCGAGTAAACCACAAATGCGAAGATTATTAAAATCTTTAATGTAAGTAGAAGATACGAAAATTTCCAGAACTGCATGTGCATCAATCAGCAGACGAGGAGTCATAAAAGACGAAAGTCTGGTGAGATGAGACGAAATCTGCGGTCCGAATTCCGCATCTGCGTAATAAGGCGGTCACACACATCTGCCCTGCACAGTATTCAGGGGAAAAACGAGTGATTTATGGACAGCGCTCTGCAGAGCCTCTCTGCAGCGATCCTGCCCTCAGTCGGTTTTAGCACAGATCCTCAAAGAGATTCGAGGGACCTTGGGGGGAGGACCGTAACTAATCGACCCGCAAATGTGTCAACAAGTGTCGGGGGGCTGCGTACTGTAGAATTGTATAGAATCTCCTGCCAGAAAATTATGACGTAAAATATAATTTGGCATTGTGGTATAATTCAGTAGAATTTTTGAGGCAGATTAATACACTGCGATTTCTGATCCTGTTTACGCAGCAGTTTTAGGGAAACAGGAAATCGAACAATTTCGATATACTATCGACAATTGTTAATACGGATAACTATAACTGGATGAAAGTGCAAAGCGAAACGCATCACCGCGAATGATTAAAATATAAAAGAATGAATAAAATATTACGCTATCTTAAACACACATCCCCATCAATCGATGTGTAACAAATGAAAAGGCTTATAAAAAGTGATTCTTGACACACATCACACGAATATTTTTTTTAAATCACTTATAAAGAGAATAGAAATTTGCTTCAAGAGTACATATAGTCTTATCAAGAATTTTTTTAGCAGTTTTCCTTCAGCTGAAATCCATATATGCCTTGGGGCTGCTTATGAAAGAATAAAACAAGAAACAGTTGTGGTAATCCATTCGAATCCTAGCATTTAGAGTAATTTTTGTGGGATGCTACTAATCGGATAACGCATATCCTGTTACTGCATAGCTATGTGTTGTCGTGCAGTTTTGACATAGATTCCAAATAACTCGGAACACCCCGACAGTAAGGAGCTTAACTACAGACAAAATAGTTAGTTTATTAAATAAAAATAAAGTCAAATAAATAACTATACTTTACAATCACTCAGCCCCCATCATAACTGCATTAAAAGGGCACATACTCGGCACACATCATTAAACATAAAATTTCTATATGAAGACATGAATTGACGAATTATTAAGTTAGATTTCAAATCGAGAGAACATCCGGGGCAAATAAAAATGAAATATCGTGTTGAAATAGTCCAGTATCGAAATTACTTTAACAAGTTCCAATGAAACTGTTAAAAGAAATCAACAAATATTAAATATAAAGAAATCGACAAATGAAGTGGATGTTAGAACAGTGTTAGAATGCATTTGTGGAGGACGCCGCATTTATCGCTATGAATGATAAGATGGCTAATTATCCAAGAAGAATACTTTTAACTGATACCTTAGGTCTTACGTTTTTATGAACCCCCAAAACGGCTGCTGAAAAAGCATCTAGATAGTAACACATAAGCGCAAGCAAATAAAAATACTTAAAGGCGGAACCGATCAATAGAGGGTTTGGTTTGGAGCGCTACGGTCAATTTTTGCTACCTGAGGGCTCATTAGACTGGGGCCTACCGCTTAAAGCCGATTCCGAACGGCTACAAACGTCCATGCCGACAGTGGGATTCGAACCCACAGACTTTGGTACCGAATGCCGTCCGGCGTCGATCTATAGAAATAAAGCAAAAAACGGATAGATCTAAAATGGCACAGTCTGTTTACCAGTAGTGCAACACCATCGAAATACAAACGGATAAAAAGTAAATGGATAAGTCTAAAATAGCTCAGTGTGCTTACAGTGTGTGCCACAACATAAAAATACAAGAGGAATTGTTAAATCCCAGAGATATACGAACTACAATTAGTGTATCTTACAGATCGAACTGCACTGAACCGCGAACTATTACTATCGGTCAGCGGATTATCTAATTTACAGATTATCCCTCCGTGCGCCTCGGATCAAAAAAACATAATTTGCTGGAGAGGATGTCAGCAGGGTTCTCGCACCTAAAGAGCATGTTTATAGACCTTTTCAGGTTTATAAACATGTTATCTTTGCAGGGACTCTTTTTGGTTTGTTTTCATATTTTACCACAAACACGGTCCATTAATTAGCTTTGAAAATTTTGAGCTCAGTAGACGCCAACAAAAAACTTGTACCTATTCATATTTTTCAAGATCTTTTTATTTCTTCGCTTGGCCGACTTCTAGAGAACACATTTGATTCTAGTTGCAGACTTAAAATAATCTGTATTAAAGAAAGTATAGTTTCCTGAGCAGCTGGAAAATTCCAGGCAGAGCTTTTTAAAGAAGTTTTTCGGCAAATTTATTAAAAATGCATAATATTCGACTAGCAATCCCACACCCTTCGTCAGTCACGAATCTGTATTGTCAACACATCACACAACTTTCAACGACAGCTTTTTTTTTCTTTCACTATCATATTACGTACACAAACAAAGAGACAAAGAGTAAGAAATATGACCGTATATATATTAGATATACGACGCAGTCTCGAATTTGAGAATATAAACTCAGGTTCACTGGCCTTCTACCCAGATTTTTCTTCCGTTTAAGACAACCGACATTTTTCACTGTAAAAAGTTAGACCTTTAAAAGAAATTATTCAATTTTTTTTTTTTTTTTTTTTTTCACATACTTAGCTAAAGGTTCTAAGCATAAAAAGTTTTCATTATATAGTGAAGCAATGACGATTACCTACAAAGTTCATGCAGATAGATTTAAATACAATCTTACTAATCTGTTACACGGAAACAATGTGAAAAATAACTTTGACGCGGTTCATTTTACACTTATTAAGGTAAGCAGAAGTCGACTACAAATTTAAATGTTCCGTGGAAGAGGCAGAAGGCACAGCGTCCGTAACAGATCTTTAGAAGATGGGACCCACAAATTCCTGTATTGTATTCTGAATAAAAACGGCTCTATTTTAGTGGCTGTCGGACACATTGAACCAGCCGACTAACTTTGACTCCTCGTCCATGCCTATTTATTATAGGAGTAAGAGTGATAGGATGATGAGTTGGTTACATTCCTGCAGTTTAAAACCGATTCTGAGCGGGGACTCGAACCAACACACTCTGGTACGAATTGCGAGCTATTTATAAAAAGAAAAGTAAATGTGAAAAATAACTGCGATTTTCAGGTGTTGCTCAAATACTATTTTTATTTTTCAACTTTAAAAGGAATCTCGGATATGACCTAGGTCTATTTAAATTTTATTGCAAGACAAATGTTTCATGAATGCTTCGGCAATGTAAAACTTTCCTTTCTCAGAACAAGCTAAATCTTCTTTTGAATAGTTCTTTCGGATGTAACGATTTGCATGGATGAGAAGATGAAAAAACGTTAAAATTTTAAATTTAAAAAAAGTATTACGCTTCCAAAGGGTTTAATTTTTGAACTCGCCGCAATAGAAATGGACACTAGTCTGTAAATCGAATGTTGTTTTCCGTCACAAAAGTTAACGAAAGAAAACTTCGTTCATTTTCAGAACTCACACAGAAATGTTCGACAGACTGCACTTCTGGCGTACATCAAAATCGGTGACTTACGACAACACAGGAAAGAGAATGATCTCCACACTAAATAACGGGCGCTATCAACGGATTTTGATGGATTACTGATGTCTTCTGAAAACAAAGCTCACTTTTATGTTTCATCTCGGGGACATTTTATGTAAAGCCGCCATAAATCAAACCAGCCTATTACACTTTAAGTCTGACAAGATACCGGAATATGAACGATAACGGAGGTGAGAGGCTGAGACAGACAATTGTCTCGATCAAAAGCGAGCAGTAACACTTTTGAAGGTCTTGTGAAACTTAGGTGTGTTTAACTGGCGAAGTAAAGCAATAGAAAATCAGGAACCATTATTGCGTATCATGCTTCGTTCTCTTCAATACAAGGCTCGTTGCTAAAACAGGAACAACACAGACGTAAATGCATGCATCGTTACAGTTAAACGAACAGCTGATAGAGAAACGTAAACAATTTTGACCCAAAACCTGAGGTTATCTGGTCATTAACCACTCTCTTACAACAATTTTGGTCAAACATATATTTTGTCAGAGCAACTCTGCATTATTTAATATTATATCAGGATCTTTATCCTTTGTACATGTGCGTAACACCAGGCCACAACTTCAGTTGATACTAATCACTAGAATTTTAAATTATATATTATATATATATATAGTGGAATCTCGATCGATCGTTTTTCCGTATGTGTCGTTCATTTTATCCAGTCCCAACAATCCTATTGCTTTGTTATGTTTCCGCATCTATCGCTTTCCCGCATTTATCGTTCATTTCAATCGGTCCCTTGAAAAACGATAGATCGAGATTCCACTGTGTGTATATATATATATAATGTATTCTTTTCTCCCCATTAATTGTTCGAAATGAAGAATTCTGACTAAGCAACAAAATTGTACGACACGATTCTGGTTAAGGTGGTGTATCACATGCAGTGGCGCACCCAGGATTTAATCTTGGAAGGGGCCGAGTTGAACGGATAAAAATATTCATAATGCAATTTCTATTTTATTTATTTATTTATTTATTTTTATTTTATTTTATTTATTATTATTATTATTATTTATTTATTTATTTATTTATTTTATTTATTTATTTATTTTTTTTTGGGGGGGGGGGGGTGCGCCACTGATCACATCACATCAGATTTTTCAATCCCCGTGTTCAGTTATGAGGTATATTCCACTTGGCATTATTCTAATCAGAGATTAGCAAATGTATATTTCTGAATTATGTTTTTTTACATATGACGGTAGACGATAAAATAAAAAAAAATCTGATATATTTAAAAATTTTAAATTTTCCTCTAATAATTTTTTTTACGATTGATGTCCATTGCTAAAAAATTATTATTTTTTAAATTAAAGTAAAATAATTAAAAAAACACGCTTATTGTATTTAAAGATTATGAAATGCTGAAACAAGACTACAAAAATGTGTGCGCATATAGTGATATCATATAGTGGTTACCGTCGCGAACTTCCACACGGTGGGCTCGGGTTCAAATTTTCCACGAGGGGGCACGGACGTTCCAGCACTGTCCCCTCGTGGGGAATAGCGCCAGTTCGTCTACAAGGTGCTCTCATAATAAAGTAGAAAAAAATGGTGGTGAGGATGGGTGAATGTCCTCGGGAAAAAAAATTGTGCGGTCGGGGGACCCCCGTCAGGAACAAAGTTCCTTACGTTATTTTTTCAACTCTAAACGTGATTGAATATGTAGATTTCTATTGATTATATATATATGTATATAAATATATATATATATATATATATATATATATATATATATATGCGCATATATATACACACATATATATTATAATATATATAGTGCGCTATTCCCAGAATGAGTGGGAATAGAAACGGCCAGCGCTTGTGCGGGGATTTGAACCAGGGACTTCTCGCTCCGTAGTGCGATAGTCCGATACTCCGTAGTCCGATGCGATAACCATTCAGCCACAGAGTCCTCGAGAAAAAGCTCTTATGAAGGGGGCATAACGCTTTTTCGTTACGTGACGATTCCTGCCAGTTCACTCTACTGTAAGCCGCGTAAAAGAACTTCGTTCCAAAAAAACCCTCTCGCGTTGAAGATAACGGGGCAGCCTAACATAGGGAATGAAGACCTGCAAGGTCAACTGCCATTTTGCCCATATTAGTGTTATTTAACCTTAATGCGTATTGTAACAGATCATGATGCACAGCAATGAGAAACCCATACTTATAATTTTTCACGATTTTTTCCACCATTGACCATCGGGATAAGATACTGGTTGTCTTCACTTAGAAGAGCGAAGACGGGAATGGTCACTATTGTGCTATGTCGGTATCTCTAACCATTTCCTCGAAATGACTAGAGTTACAGATGTACATCTACTGATGCAATACCTCGGAGTATAACCTGCAAACGCTGAATTTGTGACAAGCATTAACAGAACAATTGAGAAGTTACTACTATACTGTTGATGGTAAACTGAAATCAGATGTGTTTACCCTTAGTTACCGCATATTATCGGAAATGAATGCCAGATGTGTGCATGGTCTGAATTCCACCGTCCGTCGCACTTAAACAGGGAAACACTCTAGCAGAACTGTGACTATAGCAGAAGCTTAGCACATTTTTTTTTTCTCAGTTGAACATTTTAAAGAGTTATATACGAACAACAACAAATTAAGAGCAACTGAGAGATCTAGGAATAATTTCTATAGAAAAGACGGTATGTAAAACAATAAATTACAGAGATGCAATCGAGTAATTTGCTGCTATAAACTCGGAGAATGATTTAATAATTATTTTATCACATAACAAATTAGGATCAAATTTATTTACTTTTTCTGCATTTTTTTGTAAGTTCTGTAACTTTTGAAAATTTTATGTTTCTTTATAATAAATACAACTTTTCTTTCTATTTAATACATATTTCTCTCAAAATGTCCGTTATTCTATAAAGCAGACTATTTTTAATAGTGATCCATTCATAACTTCAGGGTCTCTCAGAAAATTCGAACAGCTGCCGTTTTTAAAACTTGCCTCGGGCGCTACAATGAACCGGCCCGGTCCTGCACTTAAAAAACAAAAAAATCACGTTTCTTGTCAACTTTAAGTATAAAGTACTACATTAATGCCATTGTGTCAGAAAAAGTCTTCAAATTTCTAGAGCGAATATTATTTAGAACTTTATTTTTAGTTTGCATATAAATACTCGAACAATCAAAGTCTGATAGCATATTCACGAGCCCTTGTGATACACATATTACAATTAGATATCCTTCGATACATTCATTTCCATAATAGATGTTTTTAAAAAATGAAATTAATATTATTAATGGAGAAAGTTATTTTCTCTTATGAAAACATTCGATAATCATCTACCGGTAAATAAACGTATAGAGATATAGTATGAAGTCTGTACTTGTCCATCAAGATAGATTACGATTCGAAATCCTTATCAGCCGTTTCATTAACAAACAAAAAATAGCCAACTAGCTGTTACTGTGTCTGGAAATACTATTAATAGAATAATTATCGCACTTGGAGATCGCGGAATGGAGGGGGGGGGGGGGAAAGTCTCAATAAAAACCTGATGTTTATCGGCAACAAAACTGTATTTCTAATACAAGGTTCTCCGAGATTATCTTTCTTTTAATTATAACACGAACTATCATTTTGTACCACTGGTAGCGCATGTTTTGCAGCAGTCTGTCTGTGTCCGACTGGAGTTAATATTTTTCCTGAATTTGAAAATTTAAATAATATTTTCAACAAATATCTGACGTTCCCTCGACTGCTTATATTCACGGATGCAAAACTGACCCTTTCTGCTCAGACTAGAATGTGAATGTCAACGAAACTGCATTAGGAAAAAAAAAAAATTCCTAGACTCGAGGAATACATGAAAAGGAAATTTTAATGAAATCGTACTACGTCAAAGTTTCAATTTATGCAAAAGATGAGGAAGTGAGCATAACTGAAATGGCAAGGTAAAGGCGAGCCGGAGCAAGTTCTGAGGTTTATAAGAGGGGTGGTCCTACCTTTTGGCTTGCCCGGGCCGCACCGAGTACGGAGGAATAGCCTCGGGCTGCATTTAAAACATATAATAGTTAATTATTTAAATAACAAAGCTTCCTTTATTTTTATCATATCATAAAAAAAGAGAGAAACATAAACTTAAAACTAGTGGGATATTTGACCTTGTCTTTGTGAAACTAATGCAGTCTTCGTGAATCCTAAAGGTTTCTCATTAGAAATTTTAAATCTAGTTTTACTCTTCGGGTAGATCTTCATCTTTGAAAGCAGTTGTTCACAAATATAGCTAATGCCAAAAAGCGATGACGTGAATACAGGGCCGCCCAGAGACTTTACGGGGCCTGGGGCAAACTTCTGTTGGGGGCCCCAAGAAAAATGAAAAAGGGAAAGAGAGACGAAAACACACATTCAAATTCAGTTACTCATACTTAAAATTTTATTACACGAATCATTAACATAATTATTATATTTCATTGCACTGCTCTCTCGTTATATTCTCCAATAAATATGACATCTTCATCCACAAAGCTTTTTTGCTGTCTATTTATCTATTTTAGCAGTTAGTACTGTCTTCAATTTATTAGAGAGAATTCAATTTTATAGCAGTTAGGACTAAACAGTTATATTTTTCATTAAAACTAAATCGCGCATTTTTCAAAAGACTATTTTGGAGTAAACAAAATCTAATCAATCGAATAATTTTTTTTATATTTTTGGGGGGGCCCCTTTTTTCAGGAGATTATTTTGAAGTACGGTACAAGTTTCAGAATTTTCTTTTGGATGAAATCTAATAAATTATTTTTCTAAATTTTTTTTTTTTTGGGGGGGGGGGGGGCGGGGGGCCTTCCGGCAGTTAGGGTCCTGGGGCAAAGTGCCCCAGTTGCCCCCCCCTCTCTGGGCGGCCCTGCGTGAATAGGGTGTGATAGAGAAGAGAGGAATATTTTCTGTGGGAAGATCGATCTCTAAAGTTTACGATCTTGTGGAGCTGCCGAGGGTTGGACACGTCTGGTGTAGTAACGCCATCAGTGGGAATGTACTGTTAAAGACACGTTCTTTCACGTGATAGGCTCTAAACATGGCATCCAGGGATAGCTACACGTTATTGCAGAGAAAAACAGACAATAAATGCCAAATACACACTTCGCCGTTTACAAATACCCGTTTTCGCCGAGCAAATGCGATCACACAAACATTTTTTCTGTTCTGAAAATGTTGAATCAAAATGCATCATTTGCAAGAAAAGATTTTCCTCAAAAAATGTCACGGTTGCTAAAACAGTAAATCAAACTCTGTAAGTTTTGGTCCGTACTTGCCCCGATTCACCTTACTGAACATTTGTATTCTTTTTAATGAAGAAATTCTTTTAATTTCAGTATTAAGGCATGCACCATGATTCTTATTTGTAGTCACAATGAGTGCAAGATTTAATGAATAAAAAAATTACAATTTCCCTAAAAATAAATCAGAATTGGAGTTTATTGATTTCCTTACATAAAAAAAAAAAATAAGTAATTAACTTTTCATGGGTATACATGCAAATTGTCATACATTTTGTAATTCTAAAGCTAATGTAAACTGATTCTAACAGAGACAATGATAAATTATGAACGAAGGCGGCAGATCTGAAATTTCCGTCTTACGCCTATCTACAGAAGGAATTCTTTGGATCAGTTCTGAAGTCAAATAATATTACTAATGCAGACGAAAAGCTGTTAGAATAAATAAAAAGAAGGGAGATAAGGGGGTTTCTTTAGAAGCCTATTAAAAGCCGTCACTTTCTTACAATCTGTATACCTAATCCTCTTCTTCACTTGCAAATTCCATGCAATCGATCATAGATACGCGAGTGATAGAAACTGCTGATAAGATTGCCAGAGGGCCCGATATGGTTGCTCTTAGCAATTACGTACCGATAGAATTTAAAACGAATGAATATGCTGCCATTTACTGTCAATCGTATCTTCACGAACATACTGGAAAGTAAAGTTCAGTGGTGACTCCGAGAGGCAGTTCGCGAGTTTGTCTATGGGAAGTTAACACGATGAGAGAGATTAGATAGAGATGGGGCAGGTATCGCATTCCCACATTCATGGCTGAATACGACTACATTTCAACGTTAGTACTGATAAACCGCACAGTGGTTTACAAAAGAAACAGCTTGTGTAAAAAAAGTGAAATAAAATGCAATTCATTTCTGCTAGAGGTCTTACCTTAGCTGTCATAAAACTGTATTTACGAGTAGCATGCACTAGGATTGAGCCACTACCTATTATTTGTTGGAGGGAGAAAAACTTCAGATAGTTCGACCTGCAGAACGGATAAAACTTAATAGAATGAACAAATATGGCATTGGCTGATCTAAACTCAAAAATCAGGATATTTACGCTCTAACACCATAAATATAAATGTTTAGTTTGACTTCATAAACTTTTACACAAATTGCCTAGTTTATTTTAATTGGAATCATTAAATTTGTCCAGAAACTTTTTTAAGTATAATCAAACTATTTGCTGTGAATAAAAGAAAAAAAAATAGATGAATAATTTAGAAGTAAAACTGGAAAGTCATAAAAATAATACATTAAAATAACCGTTGGTAATAGATCCGCAAGTTTTGAGATTATTTTTTGGTTATTCCATAATTTTTGAAGGTCTCTAATCAAAATGCCCATGATTACTTGCCTTCTGTAAACTCCTACACAAAATTAGTCAGTTTTTAAACAAACTTGACACACTTACAGAGTTAAACCGCTTTTTTACATACTACTGATAAAATTAAGTGCTTTGCAAACAATGAATGTAATCTCTAATTAATTAATTGACATTAAGGCATTAATTAGTCAAAAATATGGAAAATTCAGAGACCTATGCAAAGGCCGGGTTGTAGGCCTTTTCTCAATGAAATTTAAGTCCTTAATATATTATTACGATGTATTTATCAAGAATGACTTTTGAATATCTTTATGTCAGACAAAGCGAGCCTTACAGAGAGAGTGTCTTTTCGAAAACTACACTGATCATTTCATAGCACTTTAGAGTAAATTATATGCCACATTTCTTTTCCCCAGACCACAGTTATCAGAAGATAAAAGAAAATTCACGCATTTTTTCTCGTTTTACCTCCTTCAAGTACGTGTAGCAAACGATGATATGCAAAAAATCCTGATCAACAGGAAAACAGTATAAAGTAATAAAATCAGTAAACGGACTTAAATTAATAAACCTTCATTGATCTCTAAGCTTGAAACTTAACCTTTTAAAAATTAAACTTAAACAATTGTTTAAAAGACAAGCAGGCGAAATATTTAAAAAAATGGATTTTCCTAGTGAACTTTAACTCTGTGGTACCTTGACCTCGATAAAGAAACAACTTTCTTGGAATCACATATGATAAATACCCTCTCATTTATAAGCTGGTTTACATGGCATTATCGAAAATCACGCTCTTTATGGTTTATGGGACAGCACGTACCATCCTAAACTTTGAAGATCCTATTTTATATTGAAATTCAGATTAGCTACGAATAAACGTTGATAGTAATCTACAAATAGCAAAATGGGAGCATCACGGTATTTGCAGCATGTGAGCACGCGCTGCAATGAATACAAACATCTCTGGTTCCCTCAAAACCTCGAAAAGAAATTTTCTTCACAACACGAGAGTTGAGAAAGAGCTTGCCCGGAGCGAGCAAAGGGAAAAAGTGGCTCCGAAAAACACAAAAGAGTCGCGCGAATGGGTTCATATACTTATTAGACAAGCCAACAAAATGCGGCGTCGGAACTGGGTCAGTCCAAGGTAAAAATCCACAGCGCATTTGAAAGCGACGGACGCAGAATAACAAAGATCAACGATGGAAAGGAAGGAGGTTAATTTGGCCAAAGTAACGCAACAAAGGAAGCCGGACCTGAAGAAAGATCGGGCTAAAACAATGCGTCGGGAAATCTGAAGGACTTGATGTGAGCAAGCGGCAGGGCGTGCCGGTTTAAGGCTGGACGCACGAAACAGACGCATAAACAACGGCACGTGATTTTCGAGATAAGCTCCTATCTTAGGGCGACATTTATTTCAAGGGGAAGGGCAGTAGTACGGAGTTCGATGGTAAAAAGTTGATTACAGTGACACGTTCAAGACTCCTGTATAGAAGGGCAGGATGATGGCCAGGGCACTGGCGTTCAGTACCAGACTCTGTGGGTTCTTGGCCTGGACATTTGAAGCCGTTCGGAATCGGCTTTAAGCAGTAGGTCCCGGCCTAATTAGCCCTCGTATAGCAAAAATTAACCAAACCAGTATATTAGACTATGCTTACCTTCACTACACAGCATGCTTCGATTTTTTTTTATCCCTCTATTTAATTTCGGAATGAGGAACCCGAATGTGATCTGCCATTTGACGGAGGCAGTGAACAGAATAGTAATTCAACCGTTTTTTAGAAACTACTTATAGAATTTTGTGCAAATACTGAATATAAGGTCAACACTACGGCATTCATTAGACGGAAATATACATAATGAAGGGACAGGCTCCGCTTTGAAACCTTCACATATTTTTACAAAGTATCGATCTAAAACGGCCCTTAAGTATGTTTCTGTTACACGACAACGGCCAAACTCAGACAATATCTTTTCGAAAATTGCACTGAAAAATTATACAACACTCAGACTAATATAGAAATTTGCCATATTTTTGCTTTCACCAGATCAAAGTTAAAAGAAAATTTTCGCTCTTTTTCTTAAACCTTCTACAAGAATGGTAAAAGAAAACGTGCGTGAATTTTCATTGGGGTACGGGAAACACAACCTGATCAACTGAGATGAAGTATAAAGCAATAAAATCAGCAAATGGACCTAAATTGATCTGAGCTTGAAACTTAACCTTTTAAATTAGTAGATTGTTTGAAAATTAAAAGACTACAGGCGGACAAAATATTTACAAAATGATAGATTCTCCTCGTCAAATTTATTAAACCTCGTTAAACACGTTAACATATAAAAGAAACAGTTTTGTTGGGACCAAATATATTAAACTGTTTTCATACACGTTCAAATTTGACCATACATGCGACGAGAGCTCCCTATAAAGTGCTTGTATGACATCGTATACAAGATCAAGTGCTTTTCCGCCGTTTTTGTAAATGCAAGAGAAATCTTAATTTCATACTTTCATGTTTTCGACCGACAAAAGTATACACTGAGCTGTACAAATAAAAAGCTACTCCTTAAGAATTTCGTCAAACATTAAAAGTTGAAGTCAATCAGAAAAATCTAAAGACAAGGTTTCAGCTCTTTGTGCCGTAGGTTCGACTTCCTCTACCATAATGTAGCACACGAGTATTTTATCATTCAATATTTCCCAGACTGGACACTTTAAGAAACAAGTTCTTTATACAGAAAGCGTCTATCTCAAGCATACCATCTAGATATAGTGTTGAGGATATGACTATATTATCATGCTACCACATAAAAATATAGACCAAATAGTGATATTCATTATTTAATAAATGCAGACTGATGAGCAAACAGTAAGAGGGCAGGAAATAAATGCAACTTAAAAAAATCAAATTAAAACTTCGGCATTACAAAATAATAATACCCTCACTTGATTTCAGAAACCTCTAAGGATTGTTACTTTTCCCCCTCTCACCAGTTAATACTTTATTAATAGCTAAGATTAGTTATCTTCTCATTCATTTCAAAGGAAATACATAGCTTATTTTTAACTTGTAATCGCTCCAAACATATTCCCAATATCCCCCACCCCCATCCCCTGAAAAATAAACTAAGAATAATCCCTTACTGTTAAGGTTTTACTTTTGTGCACATAATACAGATAATGATGCAGTAAGAAATATAATAGTAATAATAATAATAATAAAATCCAGAGCACTCAACATCTACTACTTCAGTTATAATTACAAAATACAAGAAAAATAAATTTAAAATCCCAACATTTTAGGAAATAATTACAATTCTTCGTCGATGAGTACAGCTGCTTTAGTAGCAGAGGCCAGAGGCATGCAACAACCAACGTGCGCATTTTGTTTCCCCCACAGGTCTATCTTCTGCCCCGGGACGCAATCGCCTGACCTCAGTGATGGGCTGGAACTGGTTTGATTAGTATGGCACGACCTGGCTTCAGTAGCTGCCCCTCGCAGAGAAACCCAACAAACTCTGGATGATTATTTACCCGAATGCCATCAGAGCATTTAATATACGGCTCAAGTCGAACCACTGTATCGACCCGCCTTATCTCACATCACCGAATCTTCGCAAATATTGCAAAACAGGAGACTTCGCATAGCAAAGCAGTATTGTTGAGCAGCAATAATGCTGAAGCTGTCACAAAATATCATTGAAATTTTTGAGAGTGCATGCTGACTGAAAAAACAAGCGATTTCGACATTAAAATGCGAGATACAGACAAAATTAAGGCATATTAAATGACATAACATCAACATTTCTGTAACTGTTTGCAGTCTCTGAGATGATTCCTCTTACTTACTGCCAACAACAGAGGTAATGAGACGCATTACGCTAATAATAAGAAAAACATGAACATAAAAGATGATCATCAATTCGCACTGCCAAAATTTTCAGAAAAAGGATTTTCTCGGGGGACCCAGTCTTCTACTTCTCATTCGAACCAAAGGGACAAATGTTCCATAGTCTAAAACGGATACATTTTACTAAAATATGTACGCATTTTGTATGCTAACACGAATTCCTCTCTCGAGATCGAACTAGACAGTACGCAAATATCACTCTAGATACACAGAAAAATATTTATAAGCGGTAGTTTTAAATGTAAAGTAAATTTTTCTTATTCAACCTACCTCTCTCCTATACCTAGTTTTCAAAGGGCCGAACTTAAAAATTCGAGATCGTAAAGAAAAGAGTACCTTTTAGAACGTGACAGTCGTTGTAATAGTTATTTCATAGATAATATCAGGCTGCGGAGAAATCATACTCAGCTGTCGCATTAAAGTGAGAAGAATTAAGGTTTACAGTGTCACACTACTTTGGAGTATAAGTGCACATTTGAAAAACCTATTGACTTTTATAATAAAACCCCATGATACGATATTTCACTTTCGGCAAAAGCCCACAGCTCACGGCACAAACGCAATCATGCGAGCGAAATTTTTACTGCCAATATGTCAGTCATTCGTCCGATGTACAGTCGGGAAGCATCGATAAGCAGTTTAAATCGACAGAGAAAAATATAACTCTGCCAACCGAATCCACGGCTTGTAAGAATCAGCAAGGCGGAATGTATTATTAGAGAGAGAGAGAGAGAGCAACATAATCATTCACGTAAGTCACAAGGTTACATCCAGTTGCTCGAGTTGCGCAGCTTTTTAATAAGGCCACTACAGTGACCTTAGATAACACGGCGTCTAACCACGAAGTCCTTGGGGGAACAGGAATGAATATCGACGGCAGCAGAAAAGCTAGACTATTAAGCATATTCACGACATGTTTTTAAAAGACGATTTGTACAATTACATTACATCCCTAACAGGAAATCGAGATATTTCACAAGTACAGTACGTGTGCTCCTAACTGCAGCACATAAAATAGCTAAACAGAAAAACCAGTCTTACCAAAAATATGTTATAAACTGCCATCTTCAATAATAATACAAAGCAACAATTGGTTTTTCAGCAGCACTATTGCTTTTCATTGTTATAAACCTACAGTTCAAACTCGACAAAACCCATTAATATTGGTTTTTCCATAGGTTAGATACGCTATAGGAATCTTTTGCAGCACGCACGCAAGCTAATTAAACCGGGACCCTGCAGTTTAAAGTCTATTCCGAACAGCTACAAACATCAATACAAACAGCAGGCCTCAAACCCACAGACTCTATTACCGAGTGCTATGTTTGGAACGCACACTCTCCAACTGGATCGTAACCTTATTTCCGCATAACCGTTCCAAAAATTGTCGAAACTTATCACTAACTCAATAAAAGAACAATAAATTCGTAATTATCGAACTCTCTTGACTTCCAAACTGAACCCCTTTCCCGATAGAAAAATTCTTCTCCAACACCAGCGATATTCAAATAATCGCATAACAGCAAACGAATCGATACATACATACATTACGCAGGACATGATTTCTAAAAAACGGGATTTCCGTGTTCGTGCGCACTCAGTTGTAAACATGTCGTGGATGTATTTGCCACATCGGAAACTAACTGTGCCTCAAAAGGTTACAGTTTAAATTGATGCTGTTACAGAATTAAAAAAAAAAAAAATAAAATTCTCTTTGGGGGAGGATCGAAATACTCGATATCGAAAGTAATACCCCCCCCCCCCCCCGCAAGTAACTGAAGTTTTCTAACGATGAGGTGGGACAAAACTTATTACCCTCTTAATAAAACTGATAATAAATTATGACATAAAATGCATAATTAAATGTGATACAAGATTTTTTTTTTTTTTAGTTTCCTCATTTTAAAATAATTTTTATAGCTAGGGTACGGAGTAATATCAAGCATAAATAAAGAATTAAGTCACTTCTAAAAAAAATTTTATATAAAGGACTAGAATAATGATGGCTCGAAGATTCGTTAGAATATTTATCTGTGCATGTATACACTTTCCTAAATGAAAATTTTTCATTTAATGACTTTCTTTTTAATATTCAGTTTTACTGAGGCCAGTTTTAAAATGAAGACTCTCAGTTTAAAGACGAATCAGAACACTCATGTCCACAGGAGGATTCGAATCCACGGACTGGTGTCGAATGCCAGCGCCATTCGGCCGTCGAAGGAATATTTAAAAAACACTGTGGGAATACAAAGAATTCGGCAATAAAAGAAACAAAAACATTCATGTAAATAAAGAGTTGGGTCTATGTCCTAGTCATATGGAGGGTTATATGGAGAGTTGGATATCATATGGAGAGTTGGGTCATATGGAGTCATATGGAGTCATATGTTGGATATCATATGGAGAGTTGGGTCATATGGAGTCATATGGAGAGTTGGGTCATATGTCCTAGTCATAAGTCTCGTGTGAGATAGACTTATACTATATGAGGAGGAATCTGAAAATACAAGGTGCGCCCATAAAGTAACAGGACAATTTTTTTATAAATAAGAAAAATATGTCTCACCTTCAAATAAATTTATCTCCTTCAAAATAATCGCCGAAGGTGTCTATGCAATTTTTCAAACGTTTCTCCAAGTCATCGAAACACTGTTTATAGGCGTCGGAACTGACCGTTCGCAAGATACGCGTAACATTTGATTTAATATCCGAGACGTTTTCGAATTTCTGTCCTTTCGTGGATTTTGCATTTTTTAGTAAAAAAGGACATATTCACCCGAATTTGTTCCCGAGATTCAAACAATTAATCAGTATTTTTACGAGGAGGTGCTTTTTCGATTAAGAAACAGGATAAAGCGAGTTAGGAAGGAACTGTTTGATTCTGGGCAATGGTTTTTTTTACAAGATAATGCTAGGCTCCCTACAGCAACTTCTGTACAACAATATCTTGCTAAGCATTCAATTGCAATGATAAATCACCCACCCTATTCTCCCGACTTATCACCAGCTGTTTTTTCCTTAAGATGGCCAGGAAAGGACAGAGATTTGCAAACGTCGCGGATATTAAATGAAATGTTACGCGTATTTTGCGAACGGTCAGTTCCGACGCCTATAAACAGTGTTTCGGCGACTTGGAGAAACGTCGGAAAAATTGTATAGACTCCTTTGGCGATTACTTTGAAGGAGGTAAATTTATTTGAAGGTGAGTCATATTTATAAAATATTATCCGGTTACTTTATGGGCGCACCTTGTATCGAATGAACCGCCAACTAACTTCCCAATTTCCTTAAGTCGACGAATGCGAAATATTGCTGGAACTGCCATCAGCAGCGTGCTGCGCATGCCACCTGATTTTGATTATCTTCACAAATCTCAACACTAGGAATCGGAACCAGATGGAGGATAATCTTGCCACTTTTTTTTCCCTTTTAAATTGATTCCGCAGCCAAAATCTTAATTGCTCACGAAAGTCGTGAATGATAACTTACTTGAAGCAAGTTATCGCAAAAATAGACCTCTTGATGCAGACAGACGTCAGATTGATTTCCTTCTACAGAACCAATTCTCGCCGTGCTTTTCATTTATGCTTAAATGGCTGCCAGCGGTCGATTGGGGTCGTCCACGGTTTCTCATTCTAAATATACCATTAACGGCAAAATAAGAAAGTGGTTTGCCGAGGAAAGTAGACCAGCATAACCTACACGTAACATCTGGAATTAGGTAAATTGGATTCGTTTTTCCTATTTGAAAGTTTTATAGAAAAAAAAATATTGTTACTTAACATCGCCTGTCTAAACATGCAATATGATTTAATCACCGAGATCTGAAAATGAGGTACAGGAAGTCATTTCGGTGTTAGTACCTTGGATTTATTTCGTTGATCTATAAAAAATTTATTTATATTTCCTAAAGAGAGAAGTTTTGATAATTATCAACCTTTTATAGCTAGCATGGTGTAAGTAGATTCACGAAGGAAACGATTAGAAAACATTCCGCATTTTATTTTTCAATTAACTGTACAGAAAACCAAGGAATGCCTTCAACATTCCAGGTAACAGAAAATAAATGTGCTGCTTTTGGCAACGCCTATGAAAGAAAATGTTTTACTTTAAAATTATAAAATGCAAAATTTGATTAATTTTGATTAAAATTGACAAACGAATGCAAATTTATCGTCAGTTGTTATCTGACCTTAATTTTGCATCTGTTGATATTAAAAATGAAGGGACGGATTTGATAATGAATATGCCTCAAAATGCAGGATTACTTGCCGTATAGTCACCAGTATATTTTTAACAGAATTTCTTTTTTTAAAGAATTTCGTCATAAAAGGCATTTTAATGCACGTTTCCATGGAATAAGAAAATATTATGATAGCTAGACTAAATAATGGCAAATTCAAATTACATTTGAAACGAAACATTGAGAATTCATAACATGAGAAATTTTTAAAATTCTTTCCACAGTACTCCGAACAACGCGTTCGTTGTAGTGACCTGATTGCCCCCTCCCCCCCCCCCCCCCAAAAAAAAAGAACATGCGTCGCGTACACGACTGTAACTTAACCGTCCTATTTTTAATTTAAAATAATGCCGGCTAAGATGACGGATATAAAAAAGTAACTCTTTTAAAACGGAAAGATTGTACTTTTTTTAATTAACACATAATTTATCATCATGTTTCATTCGATTGATATCTTATCATATAAAAAAAATGTTCTACTTTATAATTTAATATATTATTAAAAAATTAAAACTTTTATACCCGATTAAAACGCATTCGGTTTTCAGGGCACAAATCTAAAATATTAAAATTCATAATCTATATACTATATAAAGCAGTTCCGTAACTGACTGACTGACTGACTCACTGACATACAACGCACAGACCAAACCGCTGGACCTAACGGCTGACATTTTGCATGGCGATTCTTCTTATGGTGTAGGGGTGCACTAAGAAAGATTTTTGAAAAAATTTTCTTAATTTTTTTAAATTAAATTTTTAAGCCGTTTTAGTAACCTTTTTTTAAGTTTGCATTTAAAATAATAATCGGAGGGTTATAAAATTTATATCGCGAGAAAGATCCTAAAAATTCCTTTAAAATGAAATCTTTTTCTAACTCTCGAACCTCGATTTTCCGATCTCTTTCGAACCTCGATTTTCCGATTTCTGGTGAATTTTTAAAGATTCATTTTTAGAATTTAATCACGTGATTTCTATTTCTGGTACTTTAAATAAATTTATCGTCACGTGCATAACAACTAAATAGACAAAAAAATATTTTTTTTCTTTCTAATGCAGCAGACGATTGGATATTATAAAAAAAAAATAAATATGCCTTACGATTTTTATTTATTTATATATATATATATATATATATATATATATATATATATATATATATATTACATCAACTGTATACATTGATCGTCGCCTTTATTATAAATAATTTTTTTTGGCATTAATTGCATCCATTGACCGTTGTATTTAATTTGAATGTACTGCGTAGCGAAGCGCGGGTTTTCAGCTAGTCCTTCATATATAAAAAACAGCAGCGAGGCACTGCTGGATTTTCACTGCAACACCTCCGCTTTCGCGTGAAATCTGAGGGATGCCGCAGTGGAGTCATTTCTTGTCGGCGCACAAGTCAATAGCGGAGCCAGATCAGTGACCTTTCTCCGTCTCGCCCCTCCCCCCATAAAATTATTTTTACTTTCTCACAGAAAATCCAATTGAATAAAAGCGGACATTTCTCTTAACGATTCAGTGACAAAGTTTAAGAGAAGGATAGGTCAGAAAGTATGTTAATTTACATACAAAACAGTATCTCGGGAATCTATTAAAATGGTAAAAAAAAAAGGGGGGGGGGAGTGGAGGTTCCAAAAAAATTGTTTAGATGAATTTCTTACCAGAAGGGTTTTATTTAGTCTAAAATTAGGTGATTATTCCCAGGCGAACAATATCCAAATGAACAATCTACGAAACTACTGATTAAGGCTGCTATGTACTAAGAAAAAAAATCGTATTTCCCTTTTCCTCTTCTTGCAGACTCTTGTGGTAGGAGGAGTCCAGTCGACAGTTCGAGAATTCCACCCCCCTTAGGATTGACATTTTGAGGGATCGTAATGGCTCTCTCTCTATAGGGGGGTTGAGCGCTGCCCCCAAATTTTTTATTTAAAATATATTTTTGGCAACTATGTACAGGTACATAAATGCCGATAATCCAATAAAATTGGTATTGTCAGAGAGCCCGAACTTTTCTGCAAAGCGCTACGGGATTCATTTTATAAATTTCGTCCACGGAAGGAATTTATGAGCGTTTAAAACACACTATACCAGATTTTTCCCCGAATAATTTAAATTTTAAAATATTAATTGGATTTAAGAAAAAAAACGAAAAATGTCCACAAATGTAAAATTTCTTTCTCTATTACGGAGTACAATTTTTAAAAAAAATCTTTGAATCCAAGTCGGCAATCCGTGGACACATTTTCTCCATAGGTTGACACTGAGGTGAGCGAATCCAATGGGGTTAGTACATAGCAGCCTTGACGAGGAAATTCACCGCCACCACATCCCATGTTTGCAGATAACAACCGCAAAGAAAATGAGCGGCTTTAAAGAAAAAAAAATAAGAGTCATACAATTTTTCCCTTCTTACCATGCGTCAGACCACAACAATTAAAAAATTCCAGTTTTAAAGAGAAAAAAAAACAAGTAAATAATTCATAAAATGAAACCAGGAATATAAATTATTAAAACTTTACTCATTTATATTAACTCGATGTCGTATGAGAAATGAAAAACTTGCTATTTTTAAGAAAGTCATGAAGATTTTAAAACATTTATATGTTGTTGATGAAATTAATTAGAAGGATCACTTCAAAAACGAATAATGAAAAACACTCTATATTTAATCACCCTTCGCATATCAACCAGATAAAAATAGTTAACCTTTTGGTTTAAAAAATATTTAGAATTCGTTTATTTTTTGCATATGCAATTTTTTTTTTTTTACCCGATTAAAAAAGTAAAGTAGAATCATTTACCAATAAAACATCATGATAGATAAAAAAAAAAAAAAAACCCGTTCTATTCGAATTTCGAGCATACAGCAGAACTTAATTTCGAGACCTTTCATTTTTTTTTTTTAAGGAAAAAAAGAAGTCAGTAAGGTCAGCGAAATTCCATCTGAAATGAGAAAACGGAGTTCTCCTTAGGCCTCAAGAGAGATAAAAATAGCTTTTATGCTTAAAGCAAGAGTGTCCTTAAAAATCAATATCTTTCCTCCACCCCCGTATACTACAGCAGACTCTTAATAAAAGACAAAAAGATTCGGAGCTAGATTGTCTGCTGAAGAGAAGGATGGTGACACATATCACACCGTATTGTAGATAAGATACACTTTTGTTCTCTCTCCCCATCTTAGGAGGAAAAAGTACTCTTTTTATTTATTTTATTCGAAGATAAGGATATTTGAAAAACTGCAATATTTAAATTGCACAGCAAGAGATTCGAAGCAAGATACGCGAATCAAAATAAGATGACTGCAGAGTTTGCCTGTTTATAGTTATCGTCTGCGAAATGCTTTATCGATTGCCAACCTTTCATTAAAAAAGATCATTTTTACCGTTCATTCATTTTAGGGTTTAAATAAAATGCGCGTGGATTTTAAAATTAAAATTTTTGTAGTTAATTTTTTTATAGAACACTAAAACCCTGTTGTCTATCACAACGAAATCTAGCTTGTTTTTCGGGAAAGAAAAAAAAAACACCCACTGATAACGATTTTTTTTAAATTTTATAATTGCATTTAAATATTTTTCTCAAATGCTGATAACAGAATTTAAGTTTGCGTTTGTTAAACTGTGATTAGAAAATTACTGAGAGGAAATTTTCCCGTAGCTTAACATGGGGATTAAAGTTCTGCAGGGTCAACTGATATAACGTCTTAAATGGCAGGTACTGAAAACTTATAATTCCTTACATTCTGTCGAAAGACAGTAATTTATTGCGTCAAAAGTAGGGATCATAAATTACGCGTATATAATTACGAGCTTAGATATAAAGGATGAAAAAACAAACCGCAAAGAATTTTCTTTCACGATAGAATTATATTTTAATCACATAATCCGACAGAATTATGTTCTTTTTTTATGATTGTTTAAATTAAGTTTTATCTCCAAAACTTGAATATTCGAATGACCTGAAAAACATTGTTTAGAAATGTTTATCTAGTGAAATAATTTGTGAATTACGTGGGAATTTGATTTTTCGCTGGCACTTTTAATATAAGCAGTTAGTATGAATACTTTTTCCGTGCAATTCTTTCATGATTTTCTCGGTAGTTTTATTTCTGGGAAATATCTAGAGAAAAATCTTTCACGATCATCCTATAAATAATTCTGGTTAGAATTCATGTGTGTTATGACCGAAATATGAGCAGGAAAAAAATTAAACAACCGCACGGGCTGTGTATCTGATAAACCTGGGTTAAAGTACATTGAGGAAGTTTATTCTTTTCCAATAACTGGAGATAACAAAAAATATAAATTAGAGAACCCGCTCCATAAAATGAAGCTCCATCTTTCAACCATAATTATATTAATCGAAATGATTTTGAAAGACGTTTTACACGGAGAGATCAATATGTAGATATATAAACCGTTGCACAATTTAAGGGCAAAAGGTGTCGTTCGTTAATTTCAAAATTTCCGTGTCTGGAGTAAATTAACAGTGTTTGTACGAAACACAAAAAGCCGCGCATACAATTTACTGATTGTTTATAGTTTCAAACGAGGAAACAATATATCGGTTTCTTATAAAACGCTTTCTTCAGCGACACAATTTTCCGTGTATAGGAATTGTCATCAATGCCAATACGTACCGGATAAAACTACGAATCAATACAGAACATGTGTAACTTGGCAAAACTAGACTGATAAATTTATTCGGCATTTATAACATGACAGATCAGCGACAAACTTCACCGTGATCTCGACATGTTTCAAACAGCAAATCATTTATTAGAGGGATGAGTAGATTTCGAATTTGGCCATGACTTCTTAACTGTTAGAAAAAGAGAAAAAAGCGATAAGGTAACGTATTTACTTTGGAAACAAAAAAAATATATTTAAACACCGATAGATAAGAAAGGTACAGAATAGGACCGCCTTATCGGCTGTTTGCTATCTTCTGAAAACTTCAGTTGACAGCTATTGCTACACGAGACTCCATCTCGGACATCTTCAAGTCGTTGCCTACTCACAGATGAAAGGAAATAAATTGGGTAAGCAGAAGTTAATACGCAGATAAAAATTCTCTGGCGCCGCATATAATCATATTTTTGAGGTAGCTACATTCAGTGATTTTTTTCAACGCGAGCACTTAAAAATAAGACGATTACAGAGAGTAGCTACTTTTCGGATTAATAATACATAGAGTCTTGTTTAAGCAACTGAGAAACACTAGGTTTAGCTATAATACGCAATTTCCAATCGCTTATTACAGTAAGAATAGTTGAGCATGAAGGTTACGATTGTGCGGAAAAGTTGAGCTTTATAGGAGAACTCTTGTGCAACACGAAGCTGAACAGTCCCAATTGAAATTACCCTCGCGTATTAAAAGATGACCACAACACACTCAACCAACCGATTCCGAAAGGCTATTCAGACCCACCAACTGCGAGAGTCGAACCCGAACCAGCGTAGACCGAGGATAAAAATGCCACTTTCGGGTAAAGCCCAATTACTATGAACTTCTTAAGTCTGTTGAAAAGCCCTCAGCAGGAATCGCTCGTGGCCTCGGTTGACCTGCGAGACCACAATAACCAGTTTTATATCGAAAAACCACTTCATAGAGTGGTTAAGAGCCGAACAAAGTGGGGTTACGACTTTATTTGAAACTTAGTTGTGTTTATGAATAATCATTTCTGATTTAGTATGAAGGAGATATTTGAAACTAAAACAAAAGAGAAAAAAAAAACTACTTCGGCGGAATATAGAAGTAATTACTGATACACACTGGTAACCTTATAAAAGGCTAATAACGCCATGTAAATAACAATAATAAAAGCAATATTTCGACAACAAGTTTCAATCAAAATTATCATATCTTTCCCTTTGTTTAAATAACATTTAAACGAGACTTTTAATTCAGATACAGTCTAAATGATTACAACAATAAAATAAGATAATCATTTGTAATCGATATAAAATCTTTAACTGCGAGTCAATGTAAGGTTAAATAAATAGGTTTCCCCTAACGACAACATTCGTCACTATCTTCTTGCAAAAAGAACAAGTTGTAAACTTCCCGATATCAGGTCGCTGACAATGGAAATCGGATTCAGCGATGAATGCACAAAAGGTACACGCCTAAACTATTCAACTTCACAGATGAATAATCACGAGTATTATACATTCACAGACTTTTATTCCCTGTCTTTTTTTTTTCTCGGAGAAAGAATTTCTGAAAGAATGACACCCATTCCATTGATAACGCACGCCCCAACCCCAAAAACATTCTTCAAGCTAGCATCTTTTTCCAGCTTCAAGTTACGAGACATTTTTAAAATAGGACCTTTAAACAGCAAAATGAAGTCCGAACAATATCTCATTATATCAGTTAACCCAGAAACCCTTTTCTCTCGATAATGACCCCTTAAAACTCTAGTTCTTTTAAAAAAGTATCTGTGAAAATCCCTTACAATACTGTGCCCCTTAAAAAAAAAAACACTTAATAAGTATTACTATGCGATACTTGGAATTTAGATAGTAAAATTTTGATTTCAATGCATAATTTTCAGAGTAAAAAGCAGATCAAAATTAGAATGACTATATGGGATGACAAAGTATTTTTCAAATAATTGAGCCAAGAAACACTGTGTGAACGGTCTTTGCCGTCCCCTGTTCTGTTGTCATATAATTTAACTAGCGGCGAATATCTGTTTCTGCGATTCGAGTATCAAAGGATTGGCAAGCGCATTGTCTTTCGACATCTGCCTATACACACCGCAAGAATGTTGGTTTCTTGTCATGGACCAACATCGACCCCTAGTGTCACCTCAATTTAAACCAAGCACCCCTAGGGATAACATCTGTTACCCTTCCGGCCAACAGATTTCATGATGCCATATCTGGCGTAGACACGAGAGCATTTAGGGGCGCTTATGTGGATTCGAACCGAGCACCTTCATTTCCGAATCCCGACGCACTAACTATTTAGATAACCCTACGGTAACGTTTTAGAGATACAAACACGAACGAACTACGTGTGTATACAGTAAGATTACACGTTAGTTAAAATAAAAGTTACATTTTCTACTTATTTGTGTAAAAAAGAAAAAATGATATTCAGTGCCACTCGCTTACAAATTGACATGTAGACAGCGCGACTCGGTGGTCAACATGTCACTTTATTTCTCGACTGCTCTACAATCCCTTGCCTCGACTAATCGCGCAAAGCGAGTTCAATAACCTGTCACTATATATTTCCGTTCAGCTGAAATGCCCGTTACTCCATAATCAAATGATTAACTGTTAAATGTAAATCCGGTATGCAGCTTAAAATACGTGATTTATCACGTAGTAATTAACTGAAAATATATGGAGACAGTTAGTGATAGGAACTTTCCATTACATTGCATTCCATTACATCGCACATATAACTCAATTTCTGGGGGAAATGCATTTGACCCTACCAAGAATGACTTTTGTTTTCTCTAAAGAAAATGTTTTTACAACAAAATAATATTGAAAGCTATTAAAATCAATTGTCACATTAAAAAAAACATACATAATTTTTTTTTTTCGCATTTGCTTACATTTATAAAGAGCCCGAAAATATTTTTTCTCTGTAGCAAGGACAACGTCATGCAACGTAGATAATGACAAGCATTTTAATGCAAATTTATTTCAAGACACGCTGAAGGACATGAATAAGACAAATAAATGTTAATAAAGGGGTTTCATAAGTTATCTTAAGCTCTATTTATCTGTGGGGCACATTCATTCTCTGAGTATATAACTAGAGTAAAAAAACTCGTTTTAAAATATTTAACGACAGAAATAAATTTCTTAAGCAAAAAACGCGCGTGACGATCGAAAAAAAAAAGGGGGGGGGGGGGAAAGAGTTGACAATTATCAGTTCCATGTTTGCTCATATCTGATTCCAGTCGAGGAACTTTACCGCAGTTTTTGTGAAGGTTTTGTAAGAGATACTTTTCAAGAGATTTGTAAATCATGTAAGACGAACTTCGAAATTCACTGAGCAAATAGCAATAAAAACAAACGAGATATTCATGAATTTTCAATGCTATGTAAAGAAATGGACTCTTTACATCGAAACTGTAAATTTAACTGGATCCCTTAAAACTGCTTCCACAATCGAGCAACTTTTTAAAACACTTGGCATGATTTTATTGTTAGGCATTTCGTACGAGAACTGTTTCTGATTTTGCTCGAATTGAAACATATTTTATAGTGTTTTAAGCACCACAGTCTGTAGTATATCTATGCGATCAAACTATTGAGGCTGTCAGCTAGTGTTATTGGCGCTTTTCAAGAAATACAATTCAGTAATAAACTTTTTCAATAGTTCCTGCCATTTCAAAGATTTCAGTCTTGTTTTTTATCCAATTAAACGTGCGCGCTTACAAATATCTTGTAAATTTAAATAACGACGATTGGAAATTTGTATAAGAATTGATTCTTTAGAAGAACCAACAATACTAATCTTTGTAAGTTGATTTTTATTTCAGGTTACAACTAAAGCCCTTCCTTGTGAATCAATAGTTTTCTGAATCTTTCGTTTTTAAGTAATCTTCATAATATATAACCGCATACGTAAGAAATATTTAAAAAATAAAGCATAAGGATATGACAGATAAAATGAAGCACTTCACCTCTGAATAATATACCCTTCTTAAACTGTTTTATTGTCTTCAATAAAGAAACGTTTTCTTCTTTGGGAAAAACGGACTGATGTTGGAGTTTTATTTCATTTGAACGATCGATAACGCAATTACAAGAAATCTTCTGATTCGCCCCCTCACTGCTATAACAGGACTGGAGGGGGTGTTACCTACTATACCTTTGGGAAGGACTTCAATTCCATGGTACTATTCTTATTTTTATAGATATTTTAAAAAACAATTCAGGGAACAAATTTATATTTAAAAAAACTAGCATACCTATAAGTAATTTACGTGTAAACTCCAAACAGTAAAAATTATACAAGATTTATTACGCCTAACAGCTCTCATTGCATGAAAAAATTAAGTTTCCACCTTAGTGCTGATTTTACAAGAAAATTTCTATTCATGTAATTTATATACAACATATAACAAATAAGTATTCTATTCTATTGTATCAAATACGGTGAGAAACTTTTTGTTATTATTATTCCTGAGACCCTGGATGTTTTATCGAAAGAAAGTGATTATGCTTCATTTCCATAGAACAACTGTTCAGACAAAAATTAAAAGTGTTAAGAAATTTTATTTATTTATTTATTTTAAAGCACTCAAGCCACGTTTTTACCCTACGAGAGCATAGATTTACAGCCTAACGACCACAAGCATTTAAGACCTTTAACCCGCAAACTTTTGCGCGAAAGGCCAATGCCATAAAAGTGTTTCTCGGTAGATGTCATTTTTCTGTAGAGAATTTTCTTGTAGATGTAAATTCCTTCTAAATGTAGCATGAACACGCTGTTACAAATACATTTACTGGTTAACCGAACAGGGGAAACTATACTAGTTTGCTTTTGTTTTTTAAATGTGTCAGCACTAAATAACATAACGTATGCCACTAACTTGAAGAACAAAACAGGAATGTGAGGTAAAGAACACGAGCCAGGTCAGAGAGGCGTGGCTTTTTGTCCTCTTAAAAAGGCGACAGAATATGCAAAGATGTAGGATGGAAAAATGCATGCGCCATTGCAAACGTGGGTGTAAAATGAAAAGCACAAAACTAACGTGGAGGTGTGAGTAGACAGCGCATGCTGAAAGGACGTTGATGAATTGAAAGCATGCATACATCAACAGCTTATCGTGAAAAATTATTGATCCAGGATATCAATATATTAATGTTTTGAGAAACGATAGACAGGCGACAATTTTAGTCGATCACTCCTTTATCCCGATGAACGTTGTACCGCATAAAAAGTCTATACCCAACGTATTTACCTTAATCTATTGATCAATGTTCTAATTTAATGACTATATATCAACACTGCCTTCATTATTCGTGTATATGGCATTTCACCGCGATCTTAATATTAATATAGTCCCTAAAGTTGGCATCCATTTACAGCAGTTTTTTTTTCTTTTTTTAAATCAATTTTCAAAGTTCCGATTACAAGTCCATTTTCCAAAAATACGCAGCTCAATTTGGTAACTCTGTTATTTAAAGAAAGGCCTGTTTCTTTTTTCTTTATTATTATTTATTTTCGTCCAACGCCGCAGACACTCGTCCGATGTCGTAAATATCCTCAGTCCAAATAGTTAAAAGCGTAAACCTGAGTCTTTAAAATGAACTCCGAAATTAGCATTTCTGCTCTAGATAGATGGCCCCTTGAGTGTTAATCCTTAGGGCTCTGTTTTTCATGCCAATTACGTGGGTGACTAAAACTGACAAGCTGTTTATGCCTTGACGCACTTTTCGGACAAAATTACATATTCTGGCGAATTCTTCAAATATTGGATTAGGACATCAAAGTTTAATGCAAGTTTTCATTCCCTGTTCACGCATAATTATGCCCTTCGGGGTCTTCGTTGACCTACGTGAAATTAAAGTCCTTTTTTTCGTTCGTCATCAACTCTTTCTTTGCTTCTGCGAACTTACTGTGGCAGTGGTTCACAACCTTTTTCAGCTGGCGACCCACCTTTCCTTATCGGAATACCTCCATGGTGGAGTAAAAAACCTTATTTGTATCGCATCCCTTCCTTATGTATATAGAATTTACCATCAAATATTGCAAATATATATATATGCTTTTTTGAAGATACAGATTGATTATTGATCAACAATTTGTGTTTTGATTTGAAAATGGTTGACAAAATATAAGCACTTTGTAGCAAAACAGTTGTTTGTTTAACAACAGATATATGTTTGCAATATGGGGCGTCGAAAGGCAAAGTGGTGTAAGTCACATTTCCAACTTTTTTCATTTGGGGGCAAATATGTAATCTCCGTGTTCAATTTATAGTGGAATTGTAAATAGTTATTATTTGCAATATTGCAATAAATGTTATGAATTGTAATTTGTCCAATTTATGGTGGAATTTTTTGTAGTTTTGGCAGTTAAACTCTTTTGACTTACACCGCCTCATATATGCAACAAGTGGTTTCATACCCACTAACAAGTGTTCCTAGGTGCAGATAAAAACTACAATTATATTCTAAAAGTACACAAAGACCATTTTAATAGTTTTAGGATAGAATGGCGACCCAACCGCTGTACTAGGGTATAGGAACATCAGGAAACTTCCGTTTATACGAGCATAATACACACACGCACGCACTCATTGATTCTCAATAAGTTGTTTAAATGACTTTCATACGTTTTACCTGAATATTTTTCTATCTATATTTAATTTCGAATAGGTTTTGAAACTTTAAGATACTATTTTCTGTAATTTTTAAAGCATTTTAAAATTGGCCATGTTTTTTCGCGTGTACCCTGTAACGCCTCTTACTAGATTTAGAAACAGACTGAGATAAGAGAAGTGAACATAAGCGGATGCTAACCGAACCTCGTGTAAAAGGTAAAATGTTAACACGTCCCACCTAGTCACGCGGCACTCAATAATAAAAAAATCAATTAAACAAAAAATTAATTTAAAATTTTATTTCAAACTAATCTTTATGGTGGCTCCTGTGTTGCAGTTGACTTCTTACCCGGACCCCTTTGTTATTTACATAACACATTATACACTTAGTAACTAATATAATTATAATTATTTTCATCATCATTTTTTACACTTATTTATTTATTGTTCTTATATATTCTCAATACATTTATTTATTCTATTACTTTACCTTAGTATTACTACTTTGCTTTGTGGTTTATTTTAACAATTTACTTTAGTTTTAACCCTATACTTTTTAAATATATTATACCCAGTTATTTTTATACATTTCACTTTTACTAATAACACCATTACTAATTCTACACAATGCATACATTCAAATCATACACTTTTCTTACTTTAAATTGCGAAAAAGGTAAAACATGCAGTCCTCTCTGATAAGGATTTGAATTGACGCTACTTTAATTTCCATAATGTAACACAAGGTGCCCCTCTCTCACAAGACAAGGCAACCCTGGCGATTCCAAGCGGGAAAGAGCAAAATTTATAATAAATGAACATAATAGTAATCAGTAGTGAAAGAACACCATGGCGCTGCGATTGAATTCGCAAGAAAACATAAATTTCTTTCACGCGTTTAAAATTTTAAATCTTTCATGACATCCATGCCTGATTTTCAAACTGTATATGCCAGTACTTATATTGTATCTGAAATGAACTGTTTAGGACAAATACTAAACGCATGTCTCTTAATATCTTCAAGTAAAAGAAATTAATGCAATATTCCTTTCTACGGGCTTATTTTATTCACACACGTTCCACCCTCGGAGACTTTGCCTGTTTACGCTAGTGGTTTTCGACGTATTGGTATGTTATAAAGTTTATAAATACAGTTAAATAAATGACAAACAACCTAACTATGTTTAACGTATTTAAAGCACGTAAGAAGGAAAAATTTGGTTATGAAAGCTAATGCAGATAAGAATCCTTTAAACGCAGTTCAATAAAATTTCAGTCGAAGCATATCTCTTCATACCACAGTAAGTGATTTCGCTGCAAATTGACATTTACTTACAACTCCTTTTCGCCTATCTAAGAATCTTCTCGACGAAACGAAGCCCGAAAGGAGAGCGCGGTGAAATTGAGATCACGTATTACCATATTAAAATGGATCAACATTTAAAGCGCGAGCCTCACCATTGGCCTAGAAATTACTATCAACAAAACCCCAGAATTTTTTTTTTTTTTCCCATTTCAGTTCAATGACTATAAGAAAAGCTCAGAGGTACATTAAACTATTCACAGTCCCCCACCCATCAAGTACACCCCATCCACCCTGTAATGCAAAAATTAAAAGGAAAGCATTTGCAGCAAGCAGTGGCTCCCAAAGACACAGGCACGAACAGCAGGATGCCACAACGGAATAGTTACGCGATGTTAATGGGTCGGCTCGCAGGAAGAAGACCCACTAAATCGGCCAATCGTAACCGATTTTGAAAGTACGGCTGGAAAAGGTACCAATCCGTTTCTTTTACGCAACGGTTCGGTCAACGATTGCGCACATTTTTCACTGTGGTTCTCACCGTATTATTATTTAAAACGTGACCTCTAAAGTAAATGCGAGAACGGAAATGAAAGCTGCAAATGAGACTGTCTTTCTCACGGGCAAAAACATTTTTTTCGGGCCCCGATATAACAAGTTAAAATTTAAGAAAATAAATTATTATATTATTAATCCCTTAAAATTAGAAAAAGTACTTTAATCAATATTCATACGCTTACAGCGTGCATCGTAATCCTCCGATGTAGCGTAATTAGCCCAATTACATCAACTCTTATATCGAATGTAGTAATAAATTTGGGACGAACTTCGTACGAAATTTACTTTTCCAATTAAAATGCATGGCAGGTGATGCGCTCCAATCATCCTTTGTGACAAGAAAGCTTGCCTACGTTTAGAGTCATTTAAAAAAAAAAAAAAAAAAAAAAAAAAACACTTTTTTTAAAAAAGGATTCTTTGGTCTTTTATGGTAAAATAGCACTTAAAAATTTAAAAAAAAAAAAAAGGAACAAAAACTTAGCTGTAAATAGCATACTTTTTTACAAATTTGTCAATTTGAAGTAGTTTTTAACGAAATTTAGCTACTATAACAAAATACTAAGCTACTATTTTAATTTTCCTCCTCACACATGATACATATGACAGTTATCTTCAAAATGACCTACAATCTAAGAGAAATTTTAAAATGCAAAAACAATACACGCAATTTTATGTTCCAATATGAAAATTTTCCCCGATTCGTCATTCCTTTCCTTATAAAAACAGCCCCAAATAAGAAACTATTTATTATACGCCAACTATTGTGCGTCATTTCATTAACAATAGCATCTAAAACATTTCCTGAAAATTTTTATTAAATTATATACATTATTATGTGAGATATCGTGATAACCGTAGACATTTGTGCTAAAAAACATAATTCTGAGAAAAACGTATTTAAAGTTTGTAGCAGACGATATTTTTTTAAATAGCTGCTTCGAATTGATGTAGAATTAAAAATCAAAACAGTTTTGAAAAGAGAAAAGATTGAATGACACGATTCTTGCAAAAAATGAAATTGACCAAAATAGTCAAAAAATGACATTTTCAACGTAGGCAGTCACTTTAACAGACCGGAATAAGAGAATTATGAGATCTATCCTTATTGACCAAACGGAGAATAGCGGTGTTAATCATGTGACACAAGACATCATAGCCATGTCGAAGCCATATGAAAACAATTATTTACAAGATGGGATTACAACACTCACATCGGAATCAGTGGCATTCCTATAAGTATTCGTAGATGGTCGCTAAATTTCGACTATATTCTATAGGGCCATTTGAAAAAATGTCCAGTGACTGGGGACGGACCACGAGCGGAAGGAAAAATAGCGAATAGATTATAGATTTTTTCAAAACATTTTTCTCCTAATATTTATTAAATAAACTACAGTTTGTCTTTGGTAGAAAACTTCAAGACTTACAATTTTGGGATTTTGTAATATGATCCTTGTAACGTTTGTAACTAAAATCTTTCAATATTAAATTTTAAAGTTTTTCTGTTTATGAACAAAGTGTTATGAAAAACGATACCTAAGAATGATGAATTATCATAAAATCGTTCTTAAAGAGACTATTAGTGCTGTATGTTGCCAATAGGTGTACAAAAGGGATACCTACGATGACAACTCAAACAGATTAAATATGCGTCAGATTAAATATGCGAATGCTCAACTCAGAGTTGCCTTGCTGATTTTAGTTATTTCAAAAGCGTAGAGTCGATTTGCAAGACATGTATGCTCAATGGAATATATTTCTTTAACAGTCTCAAACTCACTATGACCGTATCTGGATCAGAACGAGTCGGAAATCATTCCGAAAGAATCAAGCATTTTACATGCATCAATAAACAGGCACTTTCTCTCACGAGCAATGTGCTTTGTTGGAAAAAAAAAATTATATTCAGAAATTATCATCTCAACAATAGCAGACGATACAGCTTTACAGAAAGTCGAACATTGCGATAAAATATCGGACAATCAGTAAAGTTGAAAAACCTTTTTGTTGCCTTTAACCCGAATTCCTCAGATACCTGGCGTCCTTCTGCAAACGTGTTAGAGGCCTCCACGAATGCACGAGAAAGAAAGAAAGCAGTTTTGCTTCCTCGAAAGCGAGAAATAAACAAAACGCCATTTTCGTTTAGCATAGAAAATAACGGTGTTTCGAGTGGAACAACAGGTTTTCTGATGATCGAGTATTTTTATTTACCTTTTGTGATGCCTCGGCATTTCACGGCACCGCTAAGGCGACATGAAACTAGTTATTATCAGATTACTCCTTCCTTTTAAAGACGGGTATCATGACTAGAAATTATGTCGACAACCCTGGTCAATGCTTGATGATAATTTTTCAAGTTTTGAATTTCATTTTCTTGCATTAGATTAGATAAATCAGTTCAGCCGACCTTGATATTTTTCCACGCACAATCCCTGAACACCCCCAAAGGTACCACAATTTGAGAACCGTTGCCAAATAACCTATTCAACAAGAGTCCAAAATTTAGGGAAAAAAAATTTCATCAAAACGCCAACTGAAGAAATACTATAAGAGGAGAATAAAATTAAGCCATAAAAAAAAGGTCAGTTAAATTCATGACGTAAACGTTAAACCAAGCTTTAAAAAGTAATGGTAATAAATTTTAAAAATAACTTTTTGCTTCTTTAGCAAGTAAAAATTTCGGAAAAGGATTATTTCAATCCTAATATATATTACACTATCTATACTCTAATTGTTTTCAAAAATGTTCATTAAGTCCCAAATAACGAAAAAAATCAAATGTAGGATTCAAAAACACTTCAATTTTTGAATTATTTTTTAATCGATTTATCTTTATAAGCGAAATGTGCCAAGTCGCTTGAGTAAAAAAGCATAGTAAAACTGATTTTTAAATTTTCGTTGGACATAACGTTCCTTCTTGCAGTAAAATATATCCGGAAGTAGATTTCTACCTTTTAAATATCTCTGGGAACACACTTTTTCCACTAGCAGTCGTTAGGGGATACTTAGGCTGTAAATGTGAGTTTAACGATGGGGGTAATATTCCCTGGAAGAAGAAAGAAAACCAGCAGTTTAAACTTGCACCTTTTCAGCGTCCAAGATAAATGAAACTTCAGCTCAAATTTTATTTTCTCAAAACCTTACAGGCTAAGAACATCAACATCATTTAATCACCATTTACTTCCCATTTAAACAAATACCTCCAAGACCGAAGACAACTTTAACAGTCATCGGAAAATCTTTACTTAGTTTTTCCTTTCGTCAAATATTTAATATCGTTTCAAATGAAAAGGAGCAAGACAACTTAAGAGCTTTCCCAGATAACACGCAAGGATATGTTCAAGTAACCACACAAATCTTATGAAGCAGTTTCTTGTGGGAGAAAAAAAAAAAGAGTACATTTAAACATTCATACATTTAGCTGCTCCATCTACAACTGGAGTATCGCGTATTCGAAATAACTAGAAAAATATTAAGAGCAATTTCAACCGAAAACTATTCAATAAAATGTGGGTCATGAAAGTTCGTGGGCCACTTAAGGTTTTTATATAGCATCCGTAGTAAGACAAAGGGATAAAATGAGTTCAAGTAAACGAAAATGTCGTAGATTAAGCAAAAATTCACTTCATTTTAAAGTTGGCATGAAACTTATTTCAAATGGAAATAATGAAAAATTGACATGAAATAATATGTAGAGGCGATATTTCTAGCTTAACAGGGATCAATATGCAAATTTGGCTGCACAGTAAAGACCAGTTTCCAATTATTTATTAAACATATATCTTTCCAAGTAATTCTGCCGTTGAATGCAAGGGAAATGTATCGCACAGGCACAAAGGGTTTTAGACTAAAACAAATTTTAGAATAATTGAAGTTTATTTTTTTATCTGATCCCAAAATCCAAAATTTCCCAAATCTGAAATTCTTTAAGCAACGACATGACATTACTAGAGCACAACGTTTACACCTGACTTTAGTACTAAAACTGTATTTAATGTCTTTACTGTAATAACTTTTACCATTAGATATTTGTGAACGAATGAGTAAGAATATTGCTTATCAGTAACATATAAATCTAGATTCGGGAATGAAACTGACGCCAAACAACCGCAGATATCCACATGAACGGCTTAGGTTATGGTACGTTATTTTTCTGATTATTCAGTGTGCACAAACTTTGTTCCATGCACAAAATTATTGAAAATAGTGTACACAATTTATCCTCAGGCTACGTGTACAGAATGCAAACGAAAAAGAAACTCTGGCGATGAGTCCGATCCGATACCTAAGATATATGCAAAGTGTTTTAAAATCCAAAAAGTTTCTGGTGCTTGGCATTTCGAGTAAGGGTACCACTATGCTATAAAAAGACACTCGCGAAATAAAATTTTTAGAATATATTTCTAAGACAGTTAGGAGAGCTTTGCTTTATGAAGATTTCGGAATAGTGTACCGCGGTTGAAAAGAGACAGATAACTACATATTCTTGAGATATTTATGATAGATATCTTTAAAATCGCTATCGATTCAAATAAGACACAAAACTACCCAACATCCCTTTGATTCCTATGAATATGATAACTGCCAAAATGTAAATCTAGAAGATAAAAAAACCATTTAGTAGGTCAATCCTTAAAGAGTTCCGAGGGGCCTCAAATTTTTCTGGCATTCCAACGCGTTTTGACACGACCCACTTCCTCTAATAGTACTTTACCTCAGAAATTTTTTATCTAAGATTATCTGTCAGTAAGAGAAAGAAAATCAGCTGCCATCAACGATGACTCCTCACGCAAGGTAGGTCACTACATTGGCCACAATAATCAACCTGCCCTAACTCATGCAAAAAAAATTCGGCAGACGATGATTTGAAAGCTCCGACAATTTATCAAAAACCCATGAGTAGAACTTTTATTGACCTGTGTTGAGTGCGAACATCACGAAAATTCAGCTTACTTTTTTTTTTCTTAAACATGAACTTTGTTTGGTGAAAAGTCCCCTCCCCCCGCCCCACTTAATGTAATACACACACGCACACATTAAGGAATACCGGATCACTCTCTGTCTATTCATTTTTTTATGCATCTGAAAGTAATAATAGAGGATTTACGAGAAAATTATAACAACGCAACAAAAAAAACATGACATATTTCAGCGAATTATATATACAGTGGTTTCCAAAAGTGTTCGTACACTTACGATTTTCAATGAAATATGGGTCTATCCATTAATTAAAATGAATATTTCAGAATAGGTATTTAATAATAGGATCAATAATCTATTCTTAATAAAAATACATGAAATATTTTGAAAACATAGTAAAACTTTATTTTTAAGAAACCAGTAAACAAAAAGTAACAAAAACTTTATCTCACAAAAGTCATCGTACACTGAAATATTTTCGGATAAATTTATAATTAAAATTATCGTCTGGCACTTTATTTTTAGTTTTGAACTGTGGTAGCATTTAAAATATCGTTTGGCTTTAATTTTTGCTCGCTTACTCCGTAATATTCTATTTATAATTTAAAAATGGCTCGTAGTCGTAAAGAAACAACAAACAGCATTCGAAAATTGATTATTTTTCATCATAGTAGTGGTAAATCAGTTCGGAATATTGCTAAATTATTTAATTTATCCCATTCTACTGTGCAGTATGTGATAAAACGTTTTAAAGAAGAAAATCGAATCGAAAACAAGGTAAGAAAAGGTCGTCCGGGAAAGTTAACGAAACGTGATCAGAGATTTATAATTAGAAAATTTGTGAAAAATCCACGTTGAGTGCTGTAAAAGTTTCTGCAGAATTTAATGAAACATTTTCTACTTCAATTTCACCTGAAACTGTTCGACGAGTTCTCAGAGCAGCCGGATTAAAAGGGCGTTCTGCCCGTAGAAAATTTTTGTGAGTGAGAAAAACAGAAAGCTTAGGCTTTCCTTCGCACTATCAATGATAAATAAGCCCAAAAGTATTGGAATAATGTCTTATTTGCCGATGAAAGTAAGTTTAACATTTTTGGTTCCGATGGGCGTATAATTGTATGGAGAAGAAAAAATGAGAAACTTAATCCCAAGAACTTAGTAGGAACAGTTAAGCATGGCGGTGGAGGTGTCCTTTTGTGGGATTGCATGTCAGCATCAGGACTAGGTAATTTGGTATTTATTGATGGCATAATGAATCATGCTGTTTTTATGAATATTTTAAGAGACAATTTAAAATTATCAGCCCAAAATTTGGGTATTGGAAACAACTTTGTTTTTCATCAAGATAACGATGATCCTAAGCACATGGCTCTCGACGTTCGCCTCTGGTGTCTCTATAATTGTCCACAAGTTTTGAAAACACCACCTCAATCGCCAGATTTAAACCCAATAGAACAGGGCTGGTCAACCTTTTTTAGTTGGCGATCGACTTTTCTCATTTTTTAAATGGAAAATGAGCAGCTTATCACTAACATAGTCCATATATTTATGAAATTATGGCTCGTGATAGAATAAAATCATCAAGATCGACCGGTCGATCGCCATTGGCCGGTTGGCCACCCCAGCAATAGAACATATTTGGAGAGAACTGGAGATTCGAGTACGAAAACACGACATTCACAAGAAATGCGAACTAAAAAAAATTATGATGGAAGAATGGATGAACATTGATGCAGAAATTACAAAAGAACTAGTGCAATCTATTCCCAGACTTTAAAAGCTGTTGTGGACGCTAAAGGATATCCTACTAAATACGAATTTAACGAAAAATTAGAATATTTACTAATATGTAAAAATTCTTTACAAGTGAACGATGACTTTTGTGAGATAACGTTTTTGTTACTTTTTGATTATTGGTTTCTTAAAAATAAAGTTTTACTATGTTTTTAAAATATTTCATGTAGTTTTGTTAAGAATAGATTATATATCTTATTAAATACCCATTCTGAAGTATTCCTTTTTAGAATGGATAGACCCCTATTTCATTGAAAATCGCAAGTGTACGAACACTTTCGGGAGCCACTGTGTGTGTGTGTGTGTATTATATATATATATATATATATATATATATATATATATATATATATATATACACGATTTACAGAAAGTAAAATTTTTTAATAGGATTTTTTAAAATTACTACTTCACATCCTTTCCCATCAAATACCACAATATTAAAATTACGTTCCCGGTAATATCATTGGGGAAAAAAGTGAACTCAAAAGTATGCGTACATTATGGTAAAATCTAATCTTTTTTTTATATCATGAATTTAAGGCAAGTATTTTTCAAGATACTCTTATCAATATAGGGTTTATTAGTTTCCTTTTTTCGTTTCCAACTCGAAATTGAAAACAAAATGAGCGACCGAAACGAAGCTTCAACAAAATATAATAGTTAAAAAGTCCAAACAAAGGAAATTTTTCAATACTAATTTCAATGTTCGAAATGTAGAATTCCACATAGGAATTAAGTTTACACTCAATCTTGGAACAAATTGTGCATACATGTGTATACAACTCTTCTCTCCTCGATATATATATATATATATATATATATATATATATATATATATATATATATATATATATATATATATATATATATATATATATATATAAAGCAAATAATACCTGTATTGATTTCATTTATCTTGCTTTACCTGAAACTTGAACCTAAAAACTCTCTTTAAGAGAAAAAAAAATTACTCATTTGACGATGAAAAATTTGACTCGTATTAGATGGTATGTAAAGACGGAAATTATCTCGAATTGAACGTAATAGATCACTTATATGCAATAGAATAGCAATAATAAAAATCTACAATACAGCATAATATTGCAATTCAACGGCTACATGCCACAAATCTCCTCGCAAACAATATTAATAGCCTTCAGACGTTCTTGAAAGCAACAACTACTCCGTCAAGTAGAGGAATACCGACACGTTCTGGAGACTAACAATGTAGCAAGATGAAAAAGAAGCGTAGGTCCTAGTCAGATGCGAGAGAGAAGGTCATTATTCCGGTAGGTAGGGTCACATACGTGTACACGAAGTACTTTGGGTATTAATTGAGCTTATGCCAATTAGGACGGGTTACGTTTTCTTTTTACCCGCTACAGGTTAGCAGTGTGCGATACATCCAATGACGTCACGGATCGAAATGCTCCGAAAAAAATCAGTTGTACTTCATTAATCAGTAACGAATATAACGGGAGATTTTAAACTGACTGTACTGACAACCTACTTCGTGTGAGATGGGAGGTTGCCGTTACATTTTTTATACATAACCACCATTTCCTCGACCCTCTTCATTGAGCTGTTATAGGGCGTATACCTGAGGCTTTGTCCCCTCATTTACGACTCCAAGACTATGATAAATAATTCAAACATTTTTTACGAGAATGCTTTATTTGTTCTCTGAATTTTTTTAAAACTTTTTAAAAATAAATTTTCTTATTTCACACTTTTTTTCTTTAGCTATAATCAGCATTTGACCGAATTGCTGCCAACTGTAACAACTCAATAGAAGCCAAATTTGTATAACTTAGCTAGCTAAACAAAAGAAAATGTTTAAAGATTAAAACTCTTGAAAAATTTATAGAGTATGTAATTTTGTATTTAGAGTATTGAGACATAATAAATAAACGCGTGCGTGCTGACTTTTTAAAATAATGAGAGCTGCAAAACTTCAAGTGATAGTGCAAAGCAACCACGTCGGGAAAATTGATAGCCAGCCGATAACATGGCTGAATAACATGACACACCCTGCTGTTCGGCTGAAAAACTATAACCCAACTAAATTTTTACACAGATAATAACTCCTGAAGGCTAAAATTTAGTTCCGTGTGATAGAAGATATCAGTTTTCACAGGTGCTAGTATAAGAATGTAGGTCTGTTAACACTTTTAACGACTCGTTAAGACGAGAATCGAGTAAAAATGCAATGCCACAGAAACCCAAGCAACATCTATCTGAGATTCACAGAGAAAACAGCATGTTTCTTTGAGCAAAGAGACACCATTATGCCAAGATTTATTTTAAAAATTTTCAGTGTCGCAGGTTTCATTCGAAATTGATGTGATCTGTTAATTGTTTCGGCGTTAAAAAATGCCAACAATTCCCCCCAAAAATAATAATAAAGAAATAAAATTTTGAAAAAATAAATAAATAGTACTAAATAAATATGGTAATAACGTCGATTTTTCTCTTTTGTTAAACTGTTTCTGATTTACAATAGGTAGTTAGTTATACAAAACACTACTTGAGCTGATTTAATTTTTATAGCATATTTATTTAATCCAACGGACAAGAAAATCAAGCTGCGGAATTACATCATTAAAATATTCCTGACTATTTGAATCGTACTTTCAAACAACTGCATCAAAGAATATGATAGGCCGAACTGCTGTACAATATAGGTCTATACAAAATAAAAAATATTTTTGTTCAAACCGTAAACTTTTCGTTTTTCTCCAAACAAATTCCAATTTTCTATCATTCTACTATCAAAAGAAAAAAATTAACTGATCATCGCAAAATAGTTGACAACACAAAGTTACAACACACAAAAATTTGAAAGCTTAGTTAGTGAACCTCAAAATATCAAAAATAGTTAAACGAATGATTCAAAGTCAGCATTATTGGTATCGCCCGAAATCAATTTCAGATTATGTCGAGATGGCAAAAAAATTCCATAATATAAAGCCAGGAAAGAAATAGGATCTAAAGGAACTAACAATGCAGAGAACAACCTTGGATTTACTTCGCTTTCCATGTGAATGCTTATGTAGGTGCATAAATCCATTTCACTTACAGTAGAACCGTATTTTTATAAGGCTCAATACCACATAGTTCAAATAAATATTTAAAAACAACAAGATGTGCTTAAAGCTGTTTTTCCTATCTCTCGTCTGCCTTTCAGTTAGGTTATTCCAGTGATCATTCAAGGTCCACCGAGCACATCGGACCTATGTAAAACAAGATTTGCATTTCAAGACTAAGGCATGAAAATCCCTTAAAGAAACAGCGTAAAAGGATTAACGGAATAAGTATTATCTTCAGATTAACTAACTTGCTGCTTACTCTGTACGTGTAACAAGCCTGCTTCAAAGGGGATATTCCCAGGTACAGCCGGAATTTAGACATTAATCTCCAAAGAAAATTTTTTGCTTTCAACAGAAACCTGAATATTCCGCCATGCAAAAATCCATTATTTTGACTTTCAAACTCAAAAATCAATTCAAATCTTGGAATTTTTTTTAAGGATATGAATAATTAAAACTTGAAGAGTTACTTTTCCGTTAAATCCTCGCCTTCTGCATTTAGAAAAAAAAAACAATTCTGCTAAACTAGATATAATTCTCGCTTGAGGTCAACAAATTATGGATTCCTGAAAGAAAAGGAAGATCAAAAGATAATGTACCACTAGATGTTTTTAAAGCTAAGCCTTTACGTTGAATCCCAAGAAAGAAGCCAAATTTACAACATGAGTGATACTAAATCACTGTTTTGCTGAGTCACCTGTTTTCATGAGTTACGAAGAATTAAAGCTCAGTTCACTGGGCACCGAAATGAAGGTTTATTGCGAGCCTTTCTTTATAATTTTGTAAAGACTTCTGTGTTTGTCAATGAATGCTTTTGATCTTAAAATCTTTTGTTTATTTGCCATTTTTCAAAATACTCGTACATTTTCCTCATTTTTCCTTCTACGTAGTGCCACATTACCCAGTTAGAGCAGTGTTTTTAAAAATAAAAGTTTTACTGCAAACAAAATATCCCTCTTTCAGTCATCCGATTAAACTGCAAATACACTGCCCTCTTTCGTCTTAACTTAATTATGAATAACACGTAGACTACAGTTCAATTCGGTTACTCATTTGCTGACTTAAAATTTGTTTTATTATGTTTTATCAGCAGCACAAAATTACCAATACCTATTGTCTGCCGTTTTTCCAGAACTGAATTAAATATATATATATATATAGCCGGAGGAATAAGAAAATAGCAAACCAAAACAAGAAACAAAACTAAAAGGTAGAGTAAAACTGACACTTTCGGATAATAAGACAAAAAACTGAGCTGACTGTGTATAACAGGAATGAAGACCTATACGCGTTTACAAAACCAACACTACCTTATTACATAACCTCAATACACAGAGAATTCCAATTTGGACATCCAACTTTTAAACAAGGCAACAGAAATCTAAATAACAATAGCGAGACGTTGTATGCAAACTGATAGGGGAAGGAAAAAATAAACAAGACGCAAAGATAACATAAAGAAAGCTCGACGACGGACAAGACATGTGCTCGCATCGAATAAAAAGACATTTCATCGGAAGATAAGGAGGAAGTTTCACTCACATAGCTTAGTCCGATGATCTTGTAATACAATATGAAAAAGGGAAATTCTTCCTTCCTTTAAAGCGAGAATGGACAATAGAACTGCGAAAAGAGGTTCCAGTCTCAGCTATACATAGATAATGAAATCAAAACCGAAAATAAAACAATTGGACGTATTCTTCCCGAAATTAGCCTTGTGTAATTCCGCCCATGTCTAACATTAGCCTGATATCTCATTACAGATCGATCACACACTCAGATCCGTACAATGGACACTTATAATAATCAATATGCTCCGGCGAGGAGCTCCCTCGATCATGCGCATCCGATATCCTTCGATAACTGATGGATAAAGCGAAAGGTAACGTATCGTGTTTTTTGATCGTACACGTTTAAAATGCAGTAGATCGTCATATTCGCCAAGAAGCAGGAAGGACGTCGATGGAAATATACTAATTATTTTCTGAGGAACACACAAAACTTTTCAAATGAAACTAAGTATTCATTTGTATTCTGTAACTATCCATTTAACCAAAAAAGAGTCACTCGTTCACACGATCTGGAATTTACGTTTAATTATTCATGTAAAAAATAAATTCAATTCTATTCAAAATCAAGCCATTAATTTCTGAAATAATCAGGTTTTTAAACCGCATTTCCTCATTATTAGCTATATGAAGTATATTACACGTTCCCACAGCACGTACGGTGACGGTACAATATTGAAGTGACAGTGTTATCCTACTAAGTAAGACAAAGCTAACAATTAATAAAACCTCTTAGTACTACTTGTCGCCTCTTTTACACGTACCCCCAGTTGGGAGATATTTCCGCTGGTAATCACACAAGTTGCTCTGAAGACTAATCTAGTCTTCAGAGCTCCAGAGTTTTGGCTCCATTCAGCGCGCTGCTGAGTTCTCATGTTCCGCCTCTAAAGCTGTCTCGCATTTTCACTGCCACTAATATTATGCATTCCTATAAAAGTTGACAGTACGTAAAATTTCACACCAAAATTTCAATTACATGACCGCAAAACTTGAGTAAAAATGGTGAAATCACTAAGGTTAAAAATTAATGCATCCATGCAGATTTATTTTATGATTTATGGAACTGTTCTCTACTTCCTTTTAAGGTAAACCTTATAAACCAAAGAAAGAAACACAATTCAAATTAAGAATGCGAAAAAAAAGGGAAGAATTTCATAACAACGTCCAATTACTGCAGTCAAGAGCGATCACTGATATAGTTGTGACCTCAAATCTTTACAAATTTTTTTTTCATATTTCGTAACAATACCGCAATCTAGGAAATGACCTAATATCAAAACGCTTCATTCAAAGCTTCAACACAAAATCGTTTTATAAAATAAAGTCCACTTCCTTAACTTTTTGACCCTAACATTCAGACAAAACGACGAAAAATGTTCGTCTTGCACAGCGAAAGTAAAACTAATTTGCAGCAAATCAAGTTCTAAGAAATCCGCTCAACATCATGTACCTCAAATGATATTCGCTTCTTCTTAGGAACGAAATTTTCCAATCTGCGGATTAATATCAATCAAAATAAGATACGATTCAAGATGACGTATTGTGAAGAAATGGACAGAAAGGGCCTGTTCACATAGGAGTCCGTTGCGTTGCGTTGCGTTAAGGAAAAGATGACGTTGAGACGAAAATAAACCAATCATAGGCCTCCAAACGATTAGCAATGAAATTTTCAACGCCTATGATTGGTTTATTTTCGTTTCAACGTCATCTTTTCCTTAACGCTAAGCAACGGACTCCTATGTGAACATGCCCTAAATTCTATTCCTATGTATGCTTAAAAATATTAAAAAGTCACATACAAACGCTTATAAAAATAGAATTGCTGAATTTATAGTGCTATTAATTTTGAATCTTTTTAGTGGTTATGTTAAATGATCAAACATTGTAATATGTTCACAAAATGTAATTTATCACCAAGTCCTCACACAGGAAATACATAGCTATCATTTGACAGTTTCCTTAAACTTTCATCTCTTTATTTTATCACTCTGTAATAGTGTTCCTTGTATTACAAAATGTATACATCTAATCGAAATTTTTCCGAATATGATAATTCCTGTATTGTAATAGTAAAAAAAAAAAAGATTTAAAAAGGAGCTATAAATTTTAAATGCGGTTTAAAAATGATAGCGGAGATAGATAAGTAGTTATCATATTGATATTCTACTTTTCTAAAAGAGAAAAACTAATAAACACCGAGTTTAGGCAATTTTTTTAGACACCTTGTACCTGAATGCGTAAACCCACACGTGGAAAAGTTCTAAGAACCCTCAACTCGAAACTTTTTGTACATTCTAAACTATCTCCACTAAACACAGAGGGAAATTAAGAGATGAAAAAAATAAATAAAATAAAACCAGGTTATTAAAAAGGTGCTTAGGCACAATTAAATTTTTAAAAAACTTTACTTCGCTTTCACATATTTTCATTTAATTTTCCCTTGCATAAAAGAATAAACTAAACGAAAAACGATTCTCGGTTTTACAAGCATCTCGGAAACGCTTCATGACGTCAACCACTATTACGCCACACATACCTCAAGGCAACGTGATGCAGATGATTCCTACGTATCATTAGGAGGTCAAACAGCATCGAACGTTTATTTATTTTTTTTTTTAATTGAAAACTTGAGGTACAATTATAAGAGGAATTACGGGCTGATGCGAAAGAAAACGCTCATTCGAGGTTTCTCGAGGGAAAATGAAGGATGAATGCTTTACTTCTCATACATACCTCTACACTCAGAAAACGATTCAAATCATGTTGCAAAGTGCATGTTTTCTTCAAATTTTCCCATTTTGACGGATTTGCTAGACTTATAAAAGGAACTGAAAAGTTTTGTAAGAAGAAAGCAGGAGAGACTCGGACTGGTTTGCTAACAGGAGGTTGCTCCTGTACTGCTCCGCGAACTTCGTGCTTTCTTTTCGGTCTGTATCGATCCTATTGCTGAGCCTGAGGCCTTACGGGGGAATTTTCCTTGCGTATGAGCAACAGACCTGCGCTAGCGATGGCTATAGACTTTTATAAACCCTTCCGGTACATCGACCCTTCGACCAATGCGTTATTCGACCGGAGTAACAAGAAGACATGGTCCACACCGAAAAGTTTTGACAGAGATGATCCAAAATGCTTCGAAATGATCGATGAAGTAATCCGAATCCTCACCGGCAAAGCAACAACGGCCAACACCAGCGAACTCATGAAATCGACCACCAGAATCCGCAACTGGCTGCAATATATCAAGAAAGAACTCTCACCACCGGACTATGATCAACTCTGCCTGGCCAGATTCGCCATCACAGGTACGTGGGAATATATTACCTCTATCTACGTTCTTAGTAATGCTGAAAACATTCTTACGATGGAAGCCTATATCAATTATATGAACTGGTGGCCAGAAACCCATCTGGAAAATGATGATCCCCATAACCGGATTCATAGAAACGCGGAGAACAGGAACATTCCTAGCGAAAATGCTGAGATTAACTTTACTAATGTTAGTAAAAAAAAGAAAACTAAAAAATCAGCTCTCAGAGCCAAAAATGAGGAAACCCCAATTGTAACTACTATTAGTACTGAAAATATGTTCAGCTCGCTCCCTGTCGACGAAGATATCGAAGCCATTGAGATAGATGCTCCCAGCCCTACTCCCCCTAATGAAAAGAAACCTGATCCTTTCTGGATTCAGAAAGACCAGGCTACTAACTGGAGGACTGTAATTAATGAAATTGGTAAACTATTTAATGAAAAGCTCCCCTTGCAAGACTCAGGTAAATTTATCAAAATTTTCCCTCAAAACTCTGACCAATTCCGGACTATCCAGGAAAAACTAGCTAACTCTAACATAAAATTTTTTGCAATGCTACCCAGAGGTCAAAGACCAATTAAAATAGTAATCAAAGGTGTTCCCTCTGATATTCCCATCGAGGAAGTCAGAGATGAACTATTAAACGAAGGATTCCAGGTGCAACGTGTTTCCCAACTCAAACGATTCAGGGATAAAGTTAATCTACCGATATTCCTATGTAACTTACCTCCCTCAGAAAAAACCAGAGAAATCTTCGAAATAAATATATTTATGGGCTTTATGGTTAAGATTGAAACCTATAGATTCAAAGGGGGTGCGAAGCAGTGTTATAACTGCCAGAATTTCCACCACAGCAGCGAAAATTGTCATTTGGATGCTAAGTGCTTAAAATGTGCTCAGAGCCACAAAACTAAAGAATGCACCAAACCTAGATCGGAAAAAGCTACCTGCGCAAACTGTGGTGGAGATCACCCGGCGAATTATAAGGGCTGCATTCGTCACCCCAGCTTTATCAAGAAACAAAAGCTAAAAATCAAAACCGTTAGAGAAGTAGGCAGAATAATTGAGGAAAATTCCGAAACCTTCCAGCATGTAAACGCGGAAACTGATTCCAAAAACACTAAAACTGTTGATAACAAAACTTATAGTGAAATTCTTAAAAGCAATCATCAAATTCACCCTTCCCAAAATTACACACTCAAAACCATAAATAATCCCTGCAATAGTGAAATATCCCAAAAATTCAATCAAACTGATATTCCCACCCAAGAAAACTTAACCCAACTTGACTGCTACATCGAAAAATTAAAAACCATAGAAAAGTTACTAATTAGCATCCAAAACCTCCAAAACAATCTTGAAAACTGCGGGCCTAACAATATCTTAGGAAACTTTACTTCTCCCATAAATCCTACCGGCAATCAACAGTGCGGAAATACTTCATGTATTCCGCCGAGCCACCCTTAATGGTTCCCCGTCATGTCTTCCCCTCGCCTCCTCCTCGCTCACTGGCCACTTTTGTTCTTTTTTAATTTTTTAATTATTTAATTCATCTTCTTTCCTTACTTCTTAACGCCTTGTTTCTTACTGTTGCTCACTCTTTTCATGTGCATTCATGGCACGGTGGTACCGCTCGCGCTTCGGGACACGCAGGTCGGGGGTTCGATCCCCGCCCGTGCAGTCCTGTTTTTATTTTACTCTCAGCATTACTAAAACGTAGAGAACGGTAATTTAGCTACTTCCCACACTGACTACCGAGGATATGGAGCCTCTGTGCTCCCAGGTGCCTCTAGAACTTTTAAGTCGAAGTCGAAGTGTAAGAAGAAAATTTTAAAGGCCATATTCAAGTGGAATCAATTCTAGATGACATTTAAAGTTAATTTTTGAATATTAGAAACGACTAACTTCCTGGATCTCAAAAAGTCTCTATAGAATGTTTAAGATTATAATGCCCCTTTATCTGTCGTACGTGCAAACAGTGCGGAATTTCTGAGGTCTCACAATGCATGCAAATCGTTACAACAGAGATTAAGAGATACTAAACTAAATGCAAGCAGTTTGGCGTACATCATCATATTCATTAAATACATCAAGCATCTCTCTCAGCGTATATCGAGCAATAAATGCTTCTGACTGCTTTTATTTTCTTCTGATTTATAAACACATCGATTACAGTTAAACAAGGAAAACTAGTATCGAACCTAGCGTTGCTTGGATGGAAGTAAAGAAACTGTAACATAGTAATTTATTAGCTGCCTACATCGTACAGTGGCTACCGTTACGAGTGGTCTCGAGCCAAAACTACCAAAAGATGGACGTACCCAAAACTACCCTGGACGTACTTATGCCGTTCCCTGATAGAGAGTGACGTTGGTTCATCCATAACATGGTTCTCAACCGGTGAAGAAGTGATCTGGAAAATCAACCCAAGAAGTGATCTGGAAAATCAGCAATTTTTTTGCTTTTTAATATGGTTTTATCGTTTAAAAACGACCACAAATTGAACAATTTTATAAAACTGGGAACAAAACTTTTTTTTGTTTGGAATTTTTTCTTGAAATTTTAAAAATACTTTGTTTTTCTTCCGTTCCCTGACGTTTCGGGTACGAAAAAAAACTCTGCTCTGCTTGAAAATCTCTGATATAATTTCAGTGACGTCACAGCAAATTGACAGCTAGTAAAGCAAATACATGCTCAAAAATCACATGCATTTTTAAGTTTCCCATAGACTTTTAGGTTTGCTATCGAGTTTACTTTTACATTAAATTTGTTGTTGTTCATAAGTTTATTTGTAACTTTTTATTTAAGGTCACAAAAAAATTTGTTTATTCAAAATAATAATAATAAACCCATTTTCGCCCATAAGAGGGTTCGAAATTTAATTTCGACAAGTGGTCTCTGATCAACAAAAGTTCATGAATCACTGATCTATGTGGTGTTCCTATGATCTATATGGTGCTCCTAAATAGCTAACAAATTGGTGGTGGGAATTGGGAGAATTTTGAAAAGACAAATGTCTGCCGCGTTAGAAAAAAAAAACAAATAACAACATTCCAATTTATTTATTCTATTAGTAATAAATAACTTTATAACCTTAATATTATTAACATTTAGCTATAATTAAGGTAATATAACTTTATTACCTTAATTATAGCTAAATGTTAAGACTTTTGCACCCATTTTGTCACCTGGAAAGGGTGAGTGAATCTACAATAGAAAACAAGATAACGATCTCGATTCTCATTCGATTCAAAACTTGTGGGAAAAAATGGTTTTCTCAGTTTCCTTCTGTAAGAGCAACTGCAGAAGTCTGAACAAATGGATTGTTAGTCCTGAACAAACTGACTAGTTAAGGACAGCGTCCGAAGTGGTTCTTATTAATGACTATTCGGAAAAGAAATTGTGACAAAATATTCAAAGAATAAGTATATGATGCCTTTATTAAATTTTAGCAATGATATTAACGTTTAAGCTGGATCATGTCCGCTACGATAGCGAGATCACTTTTGCATCAACTACGGGGCTTATGGCGCGATCGGTTTCGGTGCTGAGTCACGCCATTAAAAATGCCTCCGTTAGTGTCGTCCCTTCATAGGGGGTAATGCTGTCCACCTTTATGGTGCCCCCATAATAAAATGGACAGTAAAACTGCGGTGTAGTGTAGGCGAACGCTTGACGACAAGTGCCTCCGCATTGGTTAAAACATGAACTACATACACGGATAGAGCACGAACACATAGTGGCAAAAAACACAAGGCAGAATCGGATGAATTTCCGAGTAAGAGCCACAAGCTTCAATGCATTCCTCAACAAACTACAAATTTGCGTAGAAAAACTTAATTCTACATTTCAAAAAGGAACTGACCTGTAATGCACGTCACACTGAGGTAAATCAAGCGCTTAAAAAATATTTCAAATATTAACTGAGAAAAGCGAAGTGAGAAATGGAGCCTTATTGCATGTGGCTTACAAGATAACTAAAATAAAAAGCGATTTAGTCTATTTAAAACCTGATTCGAGAGTGATAATTCTGCAGTGATTTAAAATGTATTAAATTGATTTATGATCATTTTTAATACCGGCATCTGAAAAAATTCCTAAACGACAAATGCTTCAATAAAATATTACTATACATTTCATACACGGTAAAACATGCGGGCGTTAGAATTATTTAAAAAACAAACAAAATAAAAGTTTAAAAAGGCGGCAGTAGAGGACTAATATTAGAAACTTTAATATAATTTTTATCATTTATTTAATTAGCACGAGACCTTTACTTTTTATTAATATAAGTTTACCTTATTTCTATAAATTCATAAGGCTTACCTAAATATTAAATATAAAATGGATTTACTCTCATAAATTTAATTACGTAAAATATTTTCCTTTGATACCGATTTCAGGGCATCTTTACAAGGGAAAATGTCTCATCCTTCAAACGGGTGAAACGGTGTACGTTTAGTTCTTCGTTATCCTTTTAATTAATTTTTATATTTTAATATAGAAACTAAACGTTTCACCCTTGATCGCAAACTAAGTCACTTTGAGGCGAGACATGATTAAAAAATATATATATAACTCACCTGCCTACGATTTATTAACTTCGGAATTTAAAAAAATACTTGGATTTTTAGCTATATCTATATATATACATACACACAAAGAGAGAATTTGAGGTATGTGTTTTGGATATATCGAGATCCCCTATCTTGAAATCGTGGTGTCTTTGTAATTTCATTTCCAGCAGGTGTAACCGAAACACGGTCCCTGAAATGAAGAGCAATCGGTGTTCCCACAAAACTCGAAAATCAGTCTTCTGGAATTCACAGGGATGACAAATTACTGGAGCCGAAAATTTCTCAGCGAAATGAAAAAGGTTCTCCGTCAGTGAACGGCAACGACTGAATCGCTGAGATAAAACTTTATTCGCCGATAAACGATTTGACATTTCCTGTCTGACATCTACAATAATAGCAACAACTGTACTGGTGATAGCTCATGTGTAGCATTTGTTACATTAAGTATAGAATGAAAGCGAAAAAAAATGTTCGTCTACTTTAGTTTTTTTCCTCTTCTTTGAGATTACTAAGCGAAAATAATTAAAACACAAGCTGTGTTTGTACTGATTAAAAGCCAACGATTAGTTCCCCATCGAATTAAATTTAATAGTCATTAAGTGAATTTGCATCGATTAAGCTCATAAAATATAAATAAAAACAGTAGTGAAAAGCAGATAACGACGAATAACATGGAAATTAATGCTAATTGGAAACCTGATCAAATAGGAAATTACTTTTTAAGTACAATAAAAACATCTCGCAGGATCTAGAGCAAAACTTTGAATCTGATATTTATCAACAAGTTTCAATATTCATCTATTAATGAATGAATAATTTTGCGTTCAGGAGCATACTTTAATTATCTATCAGAAAATTTAAAAGATTAATTCCCGATTTTCCCATTATTAAAATATACGGAGCATATTATTAAAATATACGGAAACATTGTTATGCCTTCCTTATCTAAAATTTCAAAACGAATAGCCTTTATTTACGAAATGACAAAAATATACAATAACAAACACCTGTGACAGCAGCGGGCCACAGACTCAGGTTTCGAAGGCAACCTAAAAACTCAGCTAACATAATGCCCCTCAGCGATGACTTATAAACTGCAATATATCCCAAAGTATGGACTGTATGAAAACTGGGGGAGAGCAGCCTTATAAAATGTCTGCAGTGCAAATTCAGTTTCATTTGTATATTTGAATTCAAATTCAACATTAGTCGTTAATTAGTATTGTTCCATATAAAATTATCCAAATTAGCATAAACTTTGATAAGAGTAAAAAAAAAAATTACACAATCAATAGAGGAATTTCATTTTGCCAAACACAGACATTTCTTATGAAAATCTGTAATTAAAACCTTTAGTTTTAACTCATACAGCAAGTAACGCAAACTATTCATATAGTTTCTATATTAAAATATAAAAATTAATTAAAAGGATAACGAAGAACTAAACGTACATTTTCTTTCATGCTTAATCTTTAACAACATTTTTATACTTTTAATTTTATTTAAAGCAGTATTAATTGTGAAACATTATTTTGCATGTACACAAAAAGCGAGAATTTGTATAGAAATCCATTATACATTTACATTATTTTACGATTCTCATACATTAATGTGAATGGTTTTATTTATTCATGATTTCACAAATTCAAATATATTTCTAGTTACGAGATCGGCCTTTCGCACTTCACTTCCAGTTTTGACGAAATATACTTTAATACAAATGTTTTAAAAATAACTGAACTTTGATTTGAATCATTTCTAATAAAACTATCTTTATATCCTTTTTATTTTTACTTGAAATATTGTATGAACCCACTCAAACTTTTCACATCAGGGGAAATATAAACAAATATTCTGAGCTTCAAATCTCGATCTAAGATCATTTGTACAAGCTGTTTCGGGGCGATCTGTGCATGTACAGCGATTAGTACATCGTTATAATCGTAATGCGGGGAGGAGCATAATGTCAATCTTCCAAGGTCAAGGCGTTTAGTTTTACGTAGTACTACTTTAAACTACGAACGGAAATAAACAAAGTTAACATAAAGATGAAATTTCGAATTAAAAAGGGCCAAAAAGCAACAGAATTTTGAAGAACGCGCGGTAGTCACTTTAGATCAGAAATGTGTCCAAAGACCGGCGTTCCGATACTTTATTCCTTAATAAAATGCATGATTTTAGCGTTTCCAGAGTAAGTGATATATTGGCGGAATCCCATTTTCAAATGATAGTGATAAGTCAATGATCAATAAACTACGATGATAACGAGACTTATTTTACGTTTTAAATTATAAAACTGCTTATTTTTTAAATCTTATTTACCAATCTAAAACCGAAAGTCAGTGAGTGCCTTGGGGCCTATTCACATAGGAGTCCGATAGCGGAGCGTTAAAGGAAAGACGACGTTGAAACGAAAATAAACCAATCATACGCGTTAAAAATTTCGTTGCTAATCATTTGGAGGTTTGTCATTGGTAAAATATATTTCAATACTTGAACGCTCCGCTACCAGACTCCTATGTGAACAGGCCCTTAGGGCCTATTCACATAGAATCCGTCAGAGCGAGTGTAAGGGCCTATTCACATAGGAGTCCGTTGCGTAGCGTTAAGGGAAAGATGACGTTGAGACGAAAATAAACCAATCATAGGCGTTAAAATTTTCATTGCTAATCGTTTGGAGGCCTATGATTGGTTTATTCTCGTCTCAACGTCATCTTTTCCTTAACGCAACGCAATGGACTCCTGTGTGAACAGGCCCTTACTCATATTGAAATATATTTAATCAATAACAAACCTCCAAACGATTAACCAAGATATTGTTAAGGTCTGTGATTGGTTTAAATTATGTCAATACGAGTAATCAGTGGCGCACCCAGGATTTTTTCTTGGGGGAGGGGGGGGAAGGCGAGATGAACGGATAAAATTATTTATAATGCAAAACCAATATTCATAATGCAATTTCTATTTCTTTGGGGGAGTGGGCCCCCCCTGGGTGCGCCACTGCGAGTAATGCTGACGGATTCTAAATGAACAAGCCTCGAGACATAAAAAAATTTATCCGTGCGAAATGGGCGCCATCGGGACGTGTATTTGTTAAATCTAACGATGAGCATTATTGACGATTAACTAAACGTATATGCCTCGAGAGAGGCCCTTGATCTTTAAAATATTATTACACGGACATACATACATTTCTACACTCTAACACTTTCACCCCTAAAATTAGCGTTGTGGATGATGATAGTTCATTCTTAAAAAATCAGTCAATGTAAAATTCAGTAACAAGAACACACAGCTTCTTCAGCATTTAATAAGTCAATTCCCGACATGTTAATCATTCAACAGCTCTATTTATTTTATTTAATTTTTACATAACAAACAGAAAGGGCCCCGGAAAGTTATACAAAACGAAAGTAAATGCTGCTAGTTTTTTTTTCTTTTTTCTGGTAATTCTCGATTTGCAGTGATCAGTCTAATAACCAAAATTGAGCGATGCAGTTTTGTTTAAACAGTTCTTCGGCAAATGTCACATGATAGTTAAGCGAGTTAATCTTGCTCAAAAAATTGTCAATTTATTTTTTATTTTTTCCCAGGAACATTTTATCTCAGCTCAATGCGTCCGTAATCCGGATTTTGAGACTGATTGAGTAAAGGCTGAATCTATCATCTGACAGACGCCCGTTCTTAGAGGTATGATTGTGCTTACCACTGCAACGTAAGTACTTAGATTAAGAAGTTTGTGGAGGAAGGGTCTTAATTAAAAACTACTTCCACGACGGTAAATCCTGATGATTCTTTTTACAAATTATTTAAATATATCTCCATTAAACTACGAATTAATAATTAAACTTGTAAATTTTCGTAAATAACTTTAATATACTATATGTCATGTTAAAACACACAATACGGTGAATAATCACTGTATATTGGAAAAGTTTATATATATATATATATATATATATATATTGATTGGTAAGGCTGAAAAAATGAACTTCAGGGGAGGGGAAATAATCATTCTAGTGTGCATATTATAATTATATTCAGCATTGTAACTGGTTCGAGATGAGAAAATTGACCATGATTGAAAAGAACACAATTTCAGGAGGGTCTTTTTAACAGATGGATTCTGGGAGAATTTAAGAGGTATTAAGATTCAGTTTACTCCTTTTGGATGATTTAAATTGTAAAATGTGTGCACTTGTATTGTGGATACAGAAATTAAAATAATTTCATCCCAATGCTGTAAACAGTATTTAATAAAATTAACAATGATAATGTAAGGGAGTAAGGGTTGCATAAAATAATGAATACATATTCAGAGAGAGGTATTTCTAAAAATCTCATCAATAAACCTGTTTTGTTCGTGCAATATGAGCTAAAAATTAGAGGGTTGAGAAAGAGCCTGATTTTTTAAATTATTTTCCTATTACGTTAATAATACTACTAATAATAATAAAACACTATGTAGATGATTTTTAGTAAGATTAATATGAAACATAAGATTTTAAAATTATGACGAAAGAAATTCCTGATCAATTTTAACAATATGCATCTAAGCTTAAAAATAAAGTTTCAATAACAGTTTTATTAAATAAATTTTTAAAGTTTATATTTAAAAACCTTCAAAATATAGTAAATTACAGTTTCATACACAAGTTGTAGATTTGTCTAAGTGACAAATCTTCGAGTCTGTGGTATGTATGTGATCCACATCTTACCTGACATTAGAATTTTTTTTTTTAAATATTAAAAAATCAATTAGTTCTAGTATCGAAGTATTTTTGAATAAAGATTAACTGAAGACAATTTTTAATAAAACATCATTTTGTCAAAAAAAGACTTTTCAATTCACCCCATATTTTTAAAAAAAAGAATATTAGGAAAATGCTTCAAATTAAATTATAATGCTATAGCCTTTCATTATTCTTAAGAGAGAAAAAATATGTGATTATATCGGTTCTAATATATATAATTTATTATATTTTTTTTTAAGCTTCCACATGAAAAGTTATCAGTAGAGAAATACAAATTTAATACTTAATACTTAAAAACATATGTTTGACAATATTTTACCTATCCTCAGTGTTTTTTAATATGAAAATACATATTTATGATATGATAAATATAAGAAAGTAAAGCTGTGAATCCTAAAATTACCTAATCATGTAAACGAACAACGTTAAAAAATAAATATATTCTGTACACACATATTTCAAAGAATGACAGGACTGTACATAATAATGATGTGTAGTTTTTAAATGGTCTTATTATCGACGAATGTCACCTCTGAACTAAATATATAGATTAACAATATATTTAGATGAGCAAGAATGTAATAATTGAATCAACAATATATTTAGCTAGATCAATAGTATCCTTCACTCATTTCAATGTATAATACAATGCTTTGTTTAAAATTTAAATTTAGTAAGCAATTTCATAAAAAAATTGCATAGCATCAGCAAAACAAATTTTTTTAAAATAAAATTTGACAAATATTTTTAAAATAAAATTTGACAAATTAACATTTTTTAAGCCATATTACCATTATTTAAATAAAATTGTTAGAAGGTTTTAGTTATTATATATATATAAATATAATCAAATATATATATATATATATATATATATATATATATATATATATATATATACATATATATTAAAAACATGAAAAGGATCTTAATGTGCAAAGAAAAAAATATTTGAGACTTTAGTCTGTTGAGTGTTCCTGTTTTGCATATTCTACAAGTTTATGTAAGTAATAATTTACTGTATATTCTTTCACAATTCAGAAAATAAATTAATGTTTTAGGAAATTGCAGCTTTTGATATACAAAATAGTTACAAGTGAGACGGTTTAGAATGGCATATCATAAGGCGATCTTTTAGATCCTAAAATTTTAAATATAACACCAAATAAGAGGCATTTGATTTTTCTATTCAGTGAAGCTCAGTACACTCAGATGTTTGTTTACAGTTGGGAGAAATTTGATAGCTTAAGGAATATGCCGGATAGAGAAACAATGAATGACATTTAAGCTTTAAATATGTAAGACAATAGACTTTTAAAAGGTACTTACGGCTCTGCTTCGATAGATTTCAATTTAGCGACATAATTAGACGGGATATATCCTTCTTGTTTGGTAGATCTGGATCTGGCGAACCACCAGTCGCCTTGGGTATCATTTAAAACTTCTAAATGCTCTCCTTTTTTAAAACTCAAATCCTCATCTGTCCTTGCATCATAATCATACAAGGCTACAAACACTTTGGCACTAGATCCTGACGAACTGTCGGAATCAGATGGTACTGGAGGTAAACTAGGCCCGTTCCTACCAACCATGGGATCACCATTGTATCTTAGATTAGTTATTGATGGTTCGTGTGTTTGAGGAACACCAAGGGATGGAAGAGAATTCGGGCAATTATCAAGAATATTTCTTTCCACTGGAGCTTGACCCGGTACTTCTTTTTTAGCATTTTTGCTAGCAGAGCGACTAAAACAATTACCCATGATAAACTTAAAAGTTACTTATAAATACGAAGAATAAATAAAAATGATCCTAAAGTTCAGCTCATGTACTGGCATGTTACAGAGAGGAATCTATCGACTTTCCAACCGTTATAGGGGAAATCGTAGAAACATTATTTACAACACTTTAAATGTCTCGCAGCTCAGACACCTCTAGCGAGTTTGGCCGTTTCTCCCAGGAACGAACGATATGTAGTCTAACCAGTTGCAACTTGCAGCCAGACGACGCCCTTCGTCATAATTTTATCAGAATATAGCGCCATCTCTTTTAAGATATCGTAACTGATTCTAAGTCACTATTTTAATGGCACTATCAATACGACGAGAGAATGTGAATGATTTCTAAAATAATAATTAAAAGGTTAGAGGTAAAAGTAAGTAACGTAATCATACTGGTGTGTTAAAATTAATTCTAATACGTGTCAGAACTATTATAAATGCTGTGAAGAAGGGTTTTTTTCTTTTTTTTTCAAGCAGAAATAATTTGTACAATAATACAGATATATTACACCACCGAGTAAAATTATGAATTTATTGCAAACAATTTATCTGGGTAAAAACAAAATTATAGTTAATGTTTAAAACTTTAAATTTCCGTCATAGAGATATTCAGACGCTACATCTTAACAGGCTAAAGGAGAAAAATAAAGCAATTTTTATAAAATAATTTTATGTTATATGAAATAAGCAATGGTAACAAATTTTACGGGAAAATTTAGTTCACTTTAACACTGAACGGAACACGAGGTCCTTCTGTTAGTTCAAAACTAACCGCCCTATGTTGACTGGCAAATGGGAAATTTAAGATTAAATGCATCAAATCAGTTATGTTACCTCTTTTTTAATTCGATCAAAGAAATTTGTCAAGGAAGGAAATATTATATTAGCTTTAATTTATCTCAGTATCTTTTATGTCATATAAAATTCTTTAATTCTTCTCAGTTGCATAGTTAGAAGACCATTAAAGAAGTTCCGAATAAAAAAATACCAGTTGTCATTAGAGAGATTAATTGTTTGGGCATTTCTTTGTGCTATCGCAATAAAAAAAAGAAGAAAAAAGTTCAAACCAATTTCATAGCTATTATATCACTGTGTGTGTGTTTGGGGAAGGGGGAGGGGGAGGGGGGGGGTCTGATGAGTAAAGAAAAACACTATTAACTTTATTTATTATTCACAGCTGAAAATATTAAAAATTTCCTTTCGTTAAATAAATTCTTTTGTTCAGTTTATTGGCTCATATTTATATACCATACTAGCGTTGAGTCCTTTAAAGATTAATATTCTGAGCTATTCGATCATGTAACTCGATTTGCTATTTGTCCGTTGCGCTTAATACACGACGTAGTTGAAGTTTGAAAGGAGTTCCTTGGTCTTTCGACTTTATCTCCTGTTCAAGGTAGTTTGTTATGAAGTTACAAGTACTTAGTAGTTAAAATTTAAAGTTAAGGGAAAAATTTTAAAATAGGAAAAAAAACTAAACATTTAAGTGATAAGGAAAAAAATAAAATTAATAATTTAAATATATAGAAAATTAAAATTAATATTTTTAAAAAATTAAGAAAAATTCAAAATAATGTGAAATGAGATAATTAAATTTAACAAGGTATTAAAATTTAAAGATAAATGAATAAGCTTGATTCAAAATTTTAATTTTATTATTCAAAATAAGAATGAGATGGAACGTTCTTTAGAAGGAATAACTTAAAATTTGGCAATAAAAATTCGTAGAGATAATTGTAAATTTCCATGAGGAAAAAATGGAGAGGGGAGATTTGGAATAATTAAGTTAAAGAAAATAAATCAAGTGGTGTAAGCAAGATTAAAAGCGAAAACGTCCTATTAATTACATTTATTTTCCTGTATGGTGCTGACATCTGTAGGCATTTATAGAAACAAAGAATAAGAAAAAATCAAAGTAGTCTTTTGTTAACTCTATCAAAGTTCACATCTATTTCAAAAGGGGAAAAAAAACCTCTGTCCATGACTAGGGCAAAAAAAAGTAAGTGAATGAAAATCGCATATTTTAAAATGCGGGATCCACTTGTTATTCGGATGAATTCCTCTTGTGTTTATGTCACTTTTCAAGATTACTAAATCCCCCATGAAACGTTGATTTTTATATTTACCCATGGAATATTTTACTATTGCTAGTTATAACTGTAATTATAATTGCACACGCTACAATACTACATAAAGACGATTTTATTGTCGGTGGAACGGAGCAAAGAATTGTTACTCACCGCTGTTTCGATACTTTTAAATTTTCCTTCAATTTAAATTAATATAATGTGGGGCTTACTTTAATTCGAAATGAAACACAAAGGTAATCTTTCAAGTTCTGATATGTTTGCAATCTGTGGGAAATGGCGGGGAGCTCCCTTAGAACCACGAGAACAGTAGTTTAAGAGAGCCGTCAAATATTAAAGGTGCAAATGTAGATTATAGAGGTTCTACATAGGACCATAGGAATAGTGGTCTAACTGCACTTCCCGGGACAAGCCCACTAGTAAGAGGTTCTATACGCACAACCAGTACATAAAATGTATGGGGGTGGGAGGGAAAGAAGAGTGTTGTGTGTTGCCTTCGCAGTTTGGCTATCGAACAAAATGGCCGTTCCATATGCTTACAGTCAGTGGCGCATCCAGGATTTTTTCTTGGGGGGGGGGGGGCGAGATGAATGGATAAAAATATTTATAATGCATTGGGGGGGGGGAAGATGGACGAATAAAAATATTTCTAATGCAAAATCAATATTTCTACTTCTTTTGGGGGGTGCGCCACTGCTTACAGTTATCAGATTTTTACCAGCAAAAGGCGTGAATCAAAAGCAGAATCGTCACGGGTTACAGAAGACGGAAAGAGTAGTGGGTGTGGTGTAGAAAGTTCCAAGAATACCGAGAAGCAGCGAGGCGAGATTTGAGCTTGATGAAAACGACAGTGCATCCAGAAACCTTCCCGGGAGGCAGGGCCGCCCAGAGGGGGGGGGGGCAACTGGGGCACTTTGCCCCAGGCCCCCAACTACCGGAGGGACCTCAAAAAATTTAAAAAAATTATTTATTAGATTTCCTCCGAAAGAAAATTCTGAAACTTGTACCGTACTTCAAAATTCAAAATAATCTCCTAAAAAAAGCCCCCCCCCCCAAAAAAAAAAAAAAAAAAAAAAAAAAAATTCGATTAATCAGATTTCTCTTACTACAAAATAGTCTTTGGGCCCCCAACAGAAGTTTGCCCGTAAAGTCTGTGGGCGGATTTCCTTTACTCCGCCAGTAATTGTTGTATAGTTTCGGAAAGGAATTCCATTTTAATTTCGATTTTCAGAATACTGGGGTGGATGTTCGTACTACCCAAAATATCATGTACCTCCAAACAAACTTAGTTAGAAATTCGGAGGTGGAGGTCTGATTGTCCATTAAAGCGCATTTTATCGAGGAAACAAGTAAATGAAACTGTCGTATTTCGGGAAAACTGAAATTGAGAAACTGGTACAAATAAGTAAACGCTATTTGTGGATAAAAAAGTAGTAGCATATAGAGATTAGTTTCAGAGTTCTGTGAAAAGAAGGAACTGCTTTACGGTCGATCTCTACAGCAGGATATTTGGAGGATCGGTTTGAAATTCTCCTTCCCTCCTCAGAGCAGAAAGCACTTGCAAACCAGCCTCAATTTAGACCGAGCAGTCTTAGGAGAGGTACCCTCCTCCTACCCCTACGCACCTCACGGTCGGACTTTCATTTAAAGTGCCCATACCCAGCTTAGTGACGCATTTCGGGATTCAAAATTGCTCAGCATATACAATCATATTGGTTATGGGAGGGTGCCATTTTACTACAGAGAAACACTGGGCTGTCTACCATTTTAATTCTTCAGAAGTAGTTACTAATCATGATGAAAAAATTCAACCCAGTTCTGCATATTTAGCTGTGTTTTTTTATACAGCTGGTAGTCTTTTATTTTTTTAATTTTAAATTATTCTGAAAACAGGCTGGTACATTGATGTTCAAATGGAAATAAATCCGTTTTCAAACAAAAAATTAAAAATATAAAAGTGAGTAGGATTTTTTTACGTATTTAGTTTGGTACACGTAGTTTGTGAAGGGAATTTTAAAATGCGTGTTGACACAATCGCCGAACTTTCTTTTCTTTCTGGTAGATTAACGTGAGATTGAGGTTGGTAGTTCAATAAGGTACCCATACTGAGTATTTCATCCCTTAACGTCACTATTCGCCCACTCTATAGAAAATAAATGAATATAATAAAAAAAAATGTTTCATAGAGAAATATTCATATACACTTAATGTTTTAGCTTAAGTATATACGTATATATATTGATAAACAACGAGCTCCGATTATCCGTGGTGGATATCAGCACACGCTTCGAGTTTTAAAACACAGATTAATGGGATAGTTTTTAATGATTTCAAATTATTTATAAAAAGTAGTAATGTCGTTTCTGGGGAGCTACTGCCCTGTTTTACTCGGGTTCTAAATATGCTGTTTGATAGTTACGATTTCATTATTTATTTATCCTACAAAAAACTGAAGGACGTCTCGCAGAATGATTCTTTTATGTGCAAAATTGAGATGAATGTTCACCTCTCCGTTAAATACACCCTGGATGTTTCGATTTTTGTCCTAATATCAAACGGCTTATCATTTCTTAACACAGTGATAAATTATGACTTTGTAAACTATGCATCCCAATGAATAAATGGACCCGGCAACACTACACAATAAGGGTGAGAGTAAAAATGTCGTTAACATTTTCGACTAATCCAGCGCTTCTTAAACTTTTTTCATCAAGATTTTTTCGCGACCCCGGGAAATAAGGATATAAAAATAAATATTTTCTCAAAAATAATGTATTTCTTTGGTAAACAATATACATATGAAAAAAAGCAGTAAATAAAATATATGTCTTAGATACTCGCGGCGGGCGACAAGAATGGAATTCATGTATTAGAATTAAATTTTCAGTTTATGAAACGCTGGACTAATCCATTGATAACCTTCGAAACAGCACACAACAGTAGAGATTCGAACATACAGAAGTTCGAGTACTTTTGCATGACTTATAAATGGAATACGCAACTGGACACTGGAGGCAAAATGGAGAGAGGTTTTCTTAGATAAGTCGCATATTTTGAACGATCCCTTAGACTTTAAGGGATCGTAAAAGTTCTTAAGGTGTTTCTCGTAACAAGATTTTATCAATTTAATAAGATTTCTGGAAAGGTAAATATAAGATAATTAAGGACAAAGTAATTAGAGTGTAGAACTGATATATCATTAACATGGATCGAAGTTGCAGTACGCCTCTCATGTCAGGTAGTTTTTTAAGTTTTTCTGCTTACTTCATTTTCAATATTTGTCCTTTTTGAGCATTAATTTGGATAAGCAACATTTAAAATACACGTCTGTCAAGTCGCTTTTATAACAATTATGTTAAAATGCTGCGACAAACAGCAAGCAAAATAGCCCTGAAGTGATAACCAATAAAATATAGTTTATCTGAATTCCATGTTGAAAGATTTCAAAGTTTAGTTCTGAAGCTGTGTACACCGAGTGGGAACACATTTCTTCGTATAAGATTTTCTCTTATAATCACGATATTATTGATACGTCAATCGTAGTCAATAAGCCAAAAGTAATTTCCTATTCATTGGTGTTTCCACTAATTATGAGGATGTGCTGTCATTAATTCTTGCTTATCCCTCTAGATTTGGTGACTTTCTCTTTTTTTATATTTAAGCGTCCCTAATCAACATGCAGAGTTAATGGCGTGAAAAAAAATTTAAATTGTCCTTAAAGCCGATACCTGCACGGTTATCATCCACACCTACGAAACTAAAATTGTGCAAAATTCCATCTCCATGCCTTCTGGCAATCAAGATTAGAGAATCATATGACTGAGGGGACACTGAAGTGCAAACCTAACCTACGAAAATTCAATACCCATTCATATACATAAATCTTTCTTCTTTCATCATCGCATCCCAGCCTCAATTCCGACTGAATGAAAATAAAAATGTAAATTTATCCAGATTGGTGATACAGAAGTCCTTTTACACATCTAATAATGGATTAAATTCATCAACACGTGGGCGCAGTGGCCCAGTTGGCAAGGGCAGTGTTTCGATGCTTGTTGCTGACAAAATCCACTGCCGTGTACACTAACGGCGATTGATGCAATGTCTCAAAATTACCTCTGGAGGTGCAGGTTCAAGTGTGACGGTACTAGTCCTATGGCCCTTGTGGTGCCAGTCAAAACAAGAGCTGCACCTTCATCGCCCATAGCCTTCGGGACCTGATCTGATGTTGCTGTCGATCAAGTGGCATAAGCAACAACACTGATCAATGCTGAGGTTAAAAATCTATACTATCTAAAAAAGATTCATTTTAAGCTTTTGTGAAATCTTATCAAAATTCAAAAATCTAAGTGTATATATTATCAAAATATGATTCCTAATCATTAATATTACAAATAATAGGTGTAATGACTGAAATTGACTGGCCTTCAAAATTGAATTATGCTTGAAAAGTAGTTCGCCCTGTGACCACTAGATGCCCCCCATTAAATTACCACCTTTACCTGTCATCTAATTATCGCCCCCAATTCCATAAAATAATTTTCTCCAACAACTTTTCACCCGCATGTTACGTTTTACAAGTGGTGTAAGGACGGTCTCTTCATTTACAGTACTAATTTTAGACAAAAAGCTCAGTGGAAAGAAATTATATATGAAACTTGTTAAGGAAGGAAAATATAGAAAGATGTCAATTTCATTGAATCCAATGTAGGAACTATCTATTTTAAGAAACAAATTATTCATGAATGAACCTAAGAGGTTCATTCAAAAATAGGTACATTTGGTAGAGTCTAATTAAACCAAATTGACTCACAATTGCATGTATTACGTATTTATTTAGTAACGCCAGTTTTACGTTATCTATTTAACTGTTTAATATTATTTCTTGCATCTCATTAAGAGTTGTTATAAGTGTCATCGTATACCTACCGCCAGTACGGCGTTGACAACTGTTATCACAGGTTGTATTGTCAATTTAAATTCTCACGTTTTTTAATAAATTTATGTTCGTTTTATATTCTTGTCTCACTTTATTGAGCCAGAGGAAATTCTTTAACTCTCCATGATCTAATAGTATCACAAATGTATCTATTTTTCAGAGTTTGGATCACTGAAAAGCCAGTTATTAAAAAAAAATATTAAAATTCATGCAAAGCTTTAAGTAACATTTCAATAAGTTGCATTCCAATACAAAATAATACTTTTATATACTAGAGTTATTATAGAATGATGGAACATAAGATTTTAAAACAAAACCTAGAGTAAATACATTTTTTAGTGCAGTTATCAAGACAACTGAAGTATATTAAGGCTGCTGAGTACTAACCCTATTGAATTTGCTCACCCCAATGTTAGCCTATGGAGAAAACGTGTCCAAGGACTGCTGACTTGGATTTAAAGATTTTTTTTAAAAATTGTAGTCCATAATAGAGAAAGTAATTGTATAGCTTGGGGCATTTTTCGCTTTAAAAAAAAAAAATGCAAATAATATTTTTTTATTTAAATTATTTGGGGGAGAAATCTGGTATAGTGTTTTAAACGCTTATAAATTCCTAATTTATAAAATGCATCCTGTTGCAAGGTGCAGAAAGTTCAGGCTATCTGAAAATGCCATCTTTATTGGATTATCAGCATTTATGTAGCAGTAAATAGTAGACACATTTTCTCCATAGGTTAACATTGAGGTCAACGAATCCCATAGAGTTAGTGCACAGCAGACTTAAAACACCAAGAATCAACTAAAACTCAGATTCATTACAAAATACTCAAATAGATTCAAAGTTCTTTATTAATTCATAAACATATATACATCATGAAATGAAATAAAATTTTTGAAAACCAAGGTATGTTTGGGAACATAATAGTGCTGAGATAAAAACCATTTATTAAGAAGTCAGAAATCTTCATTAGTATGATAATGCTGATTATAATTCTACAGCAAAAAATCCCGACAAATTAAACGTGTGAATCTCAAAACTGAAAGGAAAAAATATTGCAGCAGTGAAAAGCCATAATGTGAAGTATTCTAAAAATGAAAAATCTGATGATCAATGTTTTAAAATAATTTACAAGCTGGAAAATATTTATACACTTCAATATGGTGGGTAGTAATTTTTAGTCTTCAACCATAAAGTTAGTATGGATAGAGAAAACCTATAAAATAAGTCATAATTAATAATCATTATCAACTACCACTGATTGTGAAAAAGTCCAAAATAATTAACTTTATATTTTAAAGTTAGGCAAGGATTTAAGCCTATTTTATCGCAGAAGTTAGGTTTTTCAGTTTATAGTTCAATAATATATATACACTATAGAACTGAAAAACTCATTAAATATCAGCAAATAATAGAGCTGTGTAGCCTCTTCTAGGAGTTTTATTTCATTGAGTCTGCACCAAATATAAAATTTATAGCATTGTACAAAATTGTTGTAATTGTTAGACATTAAATTTTTAAAGGATAAAACTATTCAAAGCAAAATAACGTTTTAAGTTTTAAAGTTGTTAAACCGTGTACCATTTTACAAACTTCCTGAAATGAATGCATCAAAAGGGGAGGTAAACAAAGACATGAATGGCACTTCAATACATGTAAGTTTCTAATATAGATTCATAGAAAGAAAGGTAATGAAAAAGGATGTTTCTGTTATGGAAGAAATAATGAAAAATTAATAAAAAAGAGGTAAATATAATGATTAATATCTGTTTAAAAATAATTTTAATAACTTTTCATAAATCTGCAATTCATAATATAAAAATATATGTTCCATTTTATCTATAATATGCCAATTCAAAAGAACTATTTTTTGCTCACTGAAAAAGATACATCACATAAAATAAAAAAGAATAATTTGCAATAGTTACACTTTATGGTGAGTCACTTTATTCCAAGATCTTCCCTGATAATGTAAATATGTTCAATTTTAAAGTACACTACAATTTAACACATTAATTTGTTAGTCTCCATCCAAACTGAATTCATGATGCCTATTATTATATTTTTTAGAGTCAAAACAAAGATTTTCAATAAAAGTTTTAGGTAAGAAATATGTCAACAAAATGAGAGTCCTAAAGTCTTAAACATAACTACTACTTATTAATATTTACTTGAATTTAGATCAGGTGGAAGACTCATTTTATAAAATATTTACTCTTCTAATATTTTTATAACTTAAATTCACCAGGAAGATTTTGTCTACAATTTAAAATGAATATACACATATATAATTTAAATCAAGAGGAATAGTCTTATAATTTCATCTAATATTTTTTATAAGAAATTTAAAGGCTTTTATAAATGATTTTAAAGCCTAAAAACCAATGAATATCAAGAAATTATCAGTAACATAGCTACTTTATAAATTTTTGTTAAAAAATTCAGTATTTCCAAAGCAAAATGGACCAGGGATAGACGACCCATTTAATAAGATGGCATACCAAAAATATTCACATATTTTAAAATTACTGTAAGATTAAAATGCTCATTATAATTTAAATATAGATTATTTTTCTTATTGTTATAAAAAAATGACTAATTTTGGCAAGAAAATGTTTACTAACGTATATGCTACAGTGGCAAAAAAGTTGGGAAAAATTTATTTTTCATCGATCCACTACAATGCACTCAATTATTTTTTCCATCGTGCACACAGTAAAGGCAGAACTGTAAAATTACATTATAAACATACTGAATTTTTGCATTTTTACTTCTATGCTTCTAAGCAACGTAGAAAAACATAACATTGAAAGGCAACATTACAATATAATGAATACACAGGCTAGAATCATCCCATGGATGTGTACACGATAGGATATTTGTCAATTGTGAAATAATCCGTGTGCAGTATTTCCTGATAATTCTTCAAAGACTAGCACAGTTAATTACTGAAAGAGAGAAATTTTCAAGGATTATTAATACTGAAAACAGTAAAATTTTATTCATAAACTCTTATAGTTGTGATTTTTCAAACTGAAAGTCATGAATTATTTTGTGACAAATATAAAAAAAAAAAGTTAAGATAGAAATTCTGTTACTTGCAAATAAAATGCATATATATAGCATAGAAAAACTGAAATGTCACAAGTTGATTTCCTTAATATTATAGACATAATCTATAGCTCTGAAAAACTGCCAAAATGTATATAAAAACTACAAATAATTGATAATATTTGGCATCTATGTAATTACTGTACATAATTATCTAAACAACAAATTTAGTCGCTGCTGGACAAATGAATTTTAAATACATGACCAGAAAATTTTAGATTTAAAAAGCAAAGTTAAATGTTATGTTCAAAGCAATATAGTAAAGAACTTAGAATCCCATTATCAGCTTTAAAAATCTATCATTAACTCACTGATATACTTCAAAATTCTTTGCAAAGTTTGGTATATACAAAAGAATAAAATTTCAACTTTTTTTTAATAATCCTCAAGGATACCAATGTAACATGTTAAGAAGTATTTATATTTACACATATGTACAGACAATATAATTGATATATGACAGTTGATGACATGTTAGCATTAACACTTCAAGTAGTATTTTACTTAAAAAAAAAAAAAAAAAAAACTTTTTAGAACTACTAAATTTTAATCTAGATTACTCCACATGATGAAAATGATACTTTTAAAATAAAATGCCAGGCCAAAAAAACCTTACCATTAATAAGACGAGAAATAAAAGTTTTTACTGAAAAAAAATTATTGCTATAATAATAATAATAATTTTAAAAAAAAATTACTTTTTAAAATTATTGATGAGTCTCCTAAAACAAATATAATGTACTGTCATATCTTATGAAGGATTTATTACTTTAAAAAAAAAAGGAAAAAGAAGAGAAATAAAGATTTGTTACTTTTATAATATGATAGATTATATAAAAAAAAAAGAAGTAGAAAGTTATTAAACATACAGTAAAAGTAATAGAAATTCTATACAGATTTTCTTTAAAAGTTTAAATCTACTATTTAGAATGTATACAATGTATGCATATTTAGTGAAATAAAATATTTTTTAAAATTCCCCTTTTCCCTCAAGTCAACATTTGTATTCAGTAGTTTAAAGTTAAGTAATTTTGATATTTAAATAACTCCAAACCCTTTTTCCCCATTACTTGTAAAAGAATAAATAACCATCAGAATGGACAAACTCTTCAATATCACACACACAAAGAAAAAAAAACCGACAACATTTGAATTGAAATAGTCAAGCAAATTGCAAAATTAAAAAACTAAATTACTGTCGTTTGGGAAATAACCTAGGCACACAATAAAATATGCTGGAAATGCTCAAGGGAAAAACAAAAAACCATTATTGGGAAGCAGTTTCAATTTTATGGCATCGCCACTAATTTTGAAAATCTTGTAATTTTCATTTATAACATATTTATGTTAACATAAAATTTAAAAGAATCTCAACTTTAAATTACAGAAACAGAAAATACTTCACAGATGATGAAAACAAAATTTCAGAGTAAAAAGATATTACTTGAAATAAAACATTTGTCTCTTCATTTTTGCAAGTTAACAGTTAAAAGACGAGAAAAAAAATACAGATAAATTCTAAATAATCTAGCCATAGTACTTCATACAACAAATATTGATAGCTTCATCAGACAACCACTTAAAAAATAAATATTACTGTAACTATTAAATTTCAAAACCCGAATATTTATATAGTAAATTTTTAATTAAAAATAAACACTTTCAAAAGCAAGGTGGGAAAAAGCTCAATAATCTACAATTATACTTCGAGACTTTCATCTCTTTGTATATCTTCTTTCCTTTTATACATCTCTGTGACTATGAGTAGTAGAGTAATCATATTTAAAGAAAATCTGTACACATTAAAATATGACCTCTTACAACAGATCATTTATTAAACATGTCCAGTGCACACACTCCAATGCACTAACTGAAATATTTTCTCAACAATTGCAATAATCTTGAAGTATCAATTATAAATGCATTTAATTTGTACAGAATTACACGAGTGCTCTTTTGAATGCATTATGAAAATGATGATTGCTCTCCTGCAGAATGATAGACATGATGAAAAATGCTTCACTCTTTTATCAAGTTCCAATAATAATCTGAAAAAAAATTAAAACTCAAATTAAACAGAAAACAAGCATTTCAAGTATTTCATCATAAACATATGAAAATAGGAAAACCTTACTTGAAATATAGGAATATTATATATTTTGATTTACTGAAGGTGGAAACCATACATCAGTTTAGAATGCTACATTGTTTAACATTAATTAATAAAAAAAATCTATCCCTTAATTTCTGATTTTTTTTTTTAATTCACTTGCACCCAATGTGATTTTTATCCTGATATTTCATAGGAGAAATTAAAAATTGCATTAGAATAAAATATGGGGAACAACAGAAAAAGAGAGAGACAGATATAGCAAAGCATTTTTGTAGTTTTAATCTTGCATAAATATTTTGCTAACTATTGGATGGAGAAGTAGGATTGAAATATGGAAAAAACAGATCATCCCTTTTTTACAGTCGTGAGTATTCACAAGTAGATATATAAATTAAATAAGTAGCTTTACCATTCTCTGATATTTTTTTAGTTAATTGCGAGCATGATTTTTGAGCCCCATAGTAGGATTTGGGATACATACACTATTATTAGTATTAAAGTTTTTCTTTAAAAATATGAATCAAGCCTTTAGTACTCATAATTACACTAAAATATAAAGGTTTTATCCTATTTCCCAAATTTTTTTTTCACTAGTGTGGTGCATATTTTCTAATAAAATGTTTAGTTTGCACAGAATACAGGGTTTATAATCAAGAGTGAAAATAAAAGAGACAACCTTTAAAATACTAAAATCTATAAAACATTTCCTTGTCCTCCAAAACGGTGCCTACAGGATTACAATAAAAAATTCCTAACTACAAATATTCACCGAAGCATTGATTTAACTCAACTTCTGCAATTATATAAAGCAACTTCTTTCAGCACTTTAAAATCAGACATGTTATTAATGACACGAAGATTTTTATTCAGACTACATTAGCTTCTTAAAGAAATCAAAAACTCAAGACATTTCAAACTTTTCAAGACAGGGCACAGGAAATTAAACACGAGTGAAGTGATGAAAAGGATTAAGAATCTACTAACACTGATTTAAAATATCTAAAGTAATGATTTTATCGAAAGCTTGCATTTTCACTATTTATTTCTTCATAGCAGCTAGCAATAAATGTACAATTTTCTTTCCAAAATTTTTTTCTCATTAAATGGCAATTTCTCCTTAAATTATATTTAAAATATTAATTCCATTATTCCAAATACTAAATTTTATATGAATTAAATGAATACTTAGGAAAATGTAAAACGCATTTTGTAGATACTAAATCCATGAGTATGTTAATTTATGAAATATAATTACACTAATAGAGGATATAGAAAATGGATTTAAAACTGAAAAATACCTTTTTTACACAATCTTTCATGAAGTTATGTCGATGAGTCAAGTCGTGATGAGGAAATTGAGCAGAAACCTATATCAAATATTGAAACAAAATAAATAGTAAAATAAAGAGAAATATATCTGACCCAAAATAGACATATATTTGCAGTCTTATTTAGGGGGGGGGGGGGGGGGGAGTATCAGGATAAAAAAAATAAAAGCAGAAGATAAGAAAGTGTGTTAGCAAAAGATTATTTATGCCTATGACACAAACTGAAAAACATATACAATGGAATCTCGATCGATCATTCTCTGAATCTTCATTTTCCTGTATGTGTTGTTTATTTCACCCAGTCTCGACGATCATATTACTTTGTTTTGTTCCCACACTGATCACTTAGTTCAGTTGGTCCCTTGAAAAACGATAGATCAAGATTCCACTGTGTGTATATATATATATATATAAAAAAATACAAATTATGCATCAAAAGATAGGTGATGAAAGTATAGACATAACAGAAATAAAATGCTTAATCACACTGCATGCACAATTCTATACACTTTTAAAACTCACAGATGTAAATATCACAAATTTCTCTGCATAAAGGAAAAAAAATTAAACATCAAACTAAAATTTTAGATATTAAAATTAATATCTCTCATAGATATTATAGCAATCTAAAAGTAATATATATATATATATATAAACTCTAGTTGTTTTCGTCTTTTAAATTTTTCGTAAAAGTTTCGAATGGCTGGTAACTTTTATGTAGAGTAATATGAAAAGAGAAAACTGAGTAAAAGGTTCCACCTATGGTTATTATAATATGACATTAATATATTAACACATTGTCAAACACAAAGGTCTTCCTGGCTTTTTGGTTTCTACAGGTAAACACAAGTAAAAGAATATTCTCAGACAAAATTCATTTTAGTTCTTACTTATCTACAAAGCAGTACCTTTTATGAAAAATTGAAACTAAATTTAACAGTCACATTTTTGACATATTAATCACGAGTTGAATACCATTGAAATTAATTGTTTGACCACCAGTGTAGTAAACAAGAAAAAATACAGGGGAAAACCCTAAAAATGAGATATTTATTTTTTTAATTTATAGTTATTGGTATTCTTCAGTGCCTATTAGATAATACATATCTTAAACGTTGAAATTTTTACTCAAATTCAATCACATAAACGCATTTTGTAGATTTTAACTAACTAATCAGTGGCATAAGGCCAGTGGGGCTCATCTCCGCTTCAGGTGGTCAGCCAGAGTTAGTTCCCAAGCATGCTTGAAAATAATTTTATAAACCCACTCGCAGGGTCGAACCCTGGCAGCTTGAAGCTTTTAACCACTATGCCACCAGGCATCTTTGTAGAAAGACAAATACAAAAGGCTCAAAGTAAAAAATTTCAAATCAACAACAAAAATTCAAAAACAGTGTTCATTTCAAAACTTAAAAAAGAACCTAAAAATAAAACTCACCCTTTCTATGACATTGCGCAATGTGATATCTTCAAAGTTTGAGCTCAAAATAATTTCTTGAATGCTCGAATACAGTTCATTATCCTGCATATAACAACAATAATTTTCAAGCATGAATTTTAAAACAAATACTTATGGATAAAAATGACAGGCTTTGGAGACACTCTATTTTATGGGATTTAGCAAATGGTACTAGAAGGACTTTAATTCATAAGATGAGTTAGAATTCAATTTTTCAAACTCATTACACAAAAAAATTTGGGGGAGGGGGAACACCACTTGAAAAATTCTAAAAATGAGGAATTTGTATAAAAACTTAACGTTTCTTGAAGGCATAGCAGGAAATGATGGCATCCATCATTCAACCAACATACTTAACCAACATTCCTCACAATATATTGTAGTAAAACAGTAATACTGGACAGAAAAAGCACATTCCTGGGGATCTTATTCATTCAAATCAGAAAAGTTTAATTGCAACATCATCAGAAAAGAAAAGTTTAGAAAATGTCTGAAATTTTATTTTAAGACATGTTCTGAACTTTTAGACTCAAGTCAAAATTAGCATGTAATGCATTAAGCTTGAAATATTTCGTTTAAGCTCAAAGGTGTGATGCTATTCTAACATACAAGAAACAAGATTAGTTAAAAATGAAACCATACAACCTGATAGAGATCCCGACATTACAAAAGAACATGGAATTTAATATGACACACTAGACAAAAATACAATATTATGGTGTCTAGTGATATTTCATATATTATGTGCTCTAAGTAATAATTTGTTCATTAGCATGTTATTCGAGGGTGGTCTGAATCCTCTCTCTATAATGGACTTAATTCTTTTGCTTGTTTGTCTATTTACCTTGATCTCCTTTTCAGATATACTGAAAGCAAACAACAATGCCACACACTTCTTTTAGAGACTACATGAAAGTAAAAGAATTATCCCATTTAAACCTACTAACAGAGAGCACTGTCATAAAACTGGAAAGTATCTTAGCCTAAAACTATAACTTAGTTTTAAAGTTGAATAATTACATGACACGAATGAACTTTTTAAAAAGATTTAAAAAAAGAAAAGAAAAAAGAAGAAGAAATTGATGAAACAATAGGAAAATTTATATCAAAATTCTGAAATTTTCAACATTTGAATAAAATCGTGCATGACAAAAAAATTATGTTAATCATTATATGTTTTGAGTGATAATGAAATATTGTAATATTTATTGAAACTGATCTTAACAAATATTTTGATCAAGTTTATTGGGAAATGATATTCAAAGTCAATCATATTCTTCTGAGAAACAGATCATGATAATTTAACTTGAGAACCAATTCAATTTTATGCAATCACATAAACAAAAATTAAGTAGAGACATGGTATGATCATTTCACTCCATACTATGTTCATGGTAAGCTTTTCTCATTTGAATATTAAGTCTAAAATAAAAGCATGTAAACAATTACTTCATTCATTTTAGCAAAAACTATTTCAAATAAGTATCTGTAATTAAATATTCTACAACAGAATATCATAAATGGAGTTGGCAGGTTCTTTCCTCTCATGTATACACTGTGAGTTTGTTTTTGAAGTGACATTAAAATTATTCTTTTACCTTCAAAATTAAATTAATGAAACATTTATAAATGCATTACATCTGCTAAATTTTACTAAAAATCTTCTTACCAATGATAAAAATTAATTATACACCTGTTCTCTTCACAAATAATATTCATTAGAGCTTTATGTTGTAAATAAACTTACTATCACTATAGCATTGAATATATATTTCTCTCCTCAGTTAGTTTGTAAGAGTTTTATAATTATTAATTCACTAATTATACATATATATATATATATATAAATTATACTTACTGTAGGTGGGTTGTCTTCCAAAGGATTAAGAATTTCTACATCAGGATCATTTTCTGAAAAATAATAGTATAAGTTTATTTCTTCCTCACATGTGTGTACAGAATAAAAATGTTAGAAACAGTACAATCCTCTTTCTTTTTTTTGTTAACCAATTAAAATGAGCAAGCCCCCCCCCCCCCCCCCCCCAAACAAAGAAAAAAAAACAAACAACAACAACCAAAAACTTTCAGAAAATATTAAACCCACATCAAATTTTTCAAATAAGAATAAAGTAAGAGATGTTGCTTAGTAAAAATCCACCAAACCAATGCCATGCCAATGTGGAGGATGCTTCAATGAAAACCACCATATACAGTTGATTCCAGTTAATCTGACTAGCCGCTTATTTGGACCAAATGCTGTCTTGTAACATAAGGCAGGTTCGTTTAAATGGACCAGCTGGTTATTAGGACCAAAATTATCACATCCCGATGTGGTCCGATTAACCGGAATCAACTGCATTATGGGTGGTTAATTTCCAATTTTGCCACAATGTCAAAACAATCCCATCAATTACTAACAAAGAAAGTAAGTATTACGAATAAAAAAATACTTGTTTATTTATAGATGTAACAATACGTTAGAGGAAGGAAAAGGAGCTTTAGCAACAATAATTAACATCTCAATTTGACATGAGCCAAATAAAACAAGACACAGACATTAAAATAATAAATATATACAGAAGAGAAGGAACATTATTGATACCAAGCCATTTTGCATTTCCCAGAAATAAGCAACTGATGGAAATGAAGAGTGACAAAATAATTTTCCCCAGTGAGCAAACTAGATGATTCTATTCTGAAGTCTCACTTAGCAGAAACAATAAAACATAAAAGCTTTTTCCAAATGTAAGAGAGGCATATTTGAACTCACCTGATGTGCCCGCAGATTCCCCTTGATCAGGTAAAACAAATTCATCTGTATTTCGAAGTGAGGTAGTCATAACAGAACTGCTAGGCAGACTAACTTTGAGAGGGACAGTCTGCAAAACACTTTGTACATTTTGTCCCGGCAACTGCAACGTAGGACTGTTCTTCATCACTACAATTCCAGGTGGTAGAGTGCTCCCTCTAAGTGGAGCACCAGCTATGATAACTGGCTGTTTAACTTGTGGAGCAGCTTGCTGTACAGGTGGTTTGACAGCAGATGCTAAGGGATGATTTGGAGGCAATCGTATGAGTTTGAATGTTTTTTGTTGACCATCGGGAGTTTGTTGTTGAACAAGGAATTCTTGGGGTGATATTCCACTTGGTGTCCTTACTAACATTTTAGAGCCAGGTAACACAGGTGATGGCACAACATTTGGTTTAGGTAATATGCTAACTTTGCTGGGCATATTAGGTAATACTAGAGGATTTTGCATCATTTGTCCTGCAATATGAGGCATGTTACTCATTGGAATCTTTGTAGCAGCATCAAGTACAGCTACCTTAGAACCTTGAGTCAGGAGTTGCACTTTGGAGGCTGGATTAATCAGGGGAACTTTTATAAGGGTATTAACATTAGGTGATTTTGAAGGATTTAATATAGCAACATTTCCAGGACTATTGAGCAAAGATATACTAGTCCCTGTGTTAAGAGCTGGTGATTTTGGAATAGAGTACGTAGGTAAACCATGAACAGAGTTAAGCACAGCTACAGACTTTTGTACATTTCCTATTGATTGTGTTGGATTAAAATTCAGTATTCTCCCCATAGAAGAGGATGCTACGGGGGGTAATAAAACTTTTTTCACTGGTGATAATCTCATGCTCGAACTGAAGGATTTTTTTGCTTTCTGATGCATGCCAGGTACAGGCGTTGATGACTTAATACTGATTTCTGGCACTTTTGACTGTGTAAGTGAAAAAGTATCAGACACAGTCTGAAATTTAACCTGACCAACTGAATTTTTATCCATTTCCAGAGAGGGCTTTAAAATAACATGACTCTGAAAGAAAAAAAAATAAATAATAAGACACTTAATTAAGCCATAACATCTTAAAAACTTACAGTTAATATTCCTAATTCTAACTAAGTCTCCATAAAGACAGACAATTTACGAAACTATAAAGTAAATGTAAAAACATATGCCAGTTACAAAATTATAAATCAATATTAAAATAAGCAGAGAAAATTATGGAAACCTTACAACTGAATAGATATTTACTGTTCAGGGGATTTTCACCTTAAATTAATTCTAAATAAACATTACTTTCTGATACTGGATCATCATTTTCTAACTAGTCCTACTATTTCCTATAATGAAGAGTTACTTCAAAATATTAAAAATTTAATAATATTAGTGCATGATATTCTAAGAATCACATAGAACTTCAATTGATAACAAAGTCTTTAACTGATAGAGTTTGGATTTTTTTTTCTTTTCATTCTTAGCATAGTTTAAAAAGCTGAAGGCCTATAAACACATTTTCACAAACAAATGCAGATAAAAACTATAAACAAATTTAATCTTTCATGTAATTCATATTGATAAAAATATGATGTAGAAAAAGAGGAATGAACTAACTGCCCTACACATCCAAGTTAATACTCCTTTTGGAAAGTAAAATTAAAGAATTTTCTTAAATTGCATACAAAAAATTTAAACTACTGAAAGTAGAACTTTAATTCAATGACATTCTTCACATACATCATTTTTAAAATGGCATTGATAGCAATGTTTTCGTGTAAATTGATAATATTCAGTTATTTTAAATGTTCATAAATTGTACAGAAACAGAATCCTTCTTGTAAGATTTGAGGAGGTGCCAAATGTTTTGCTTAACTTAAAAAATAATAATGATAGCACACGGGGATATGTTACTATGTAATATAATATATATCCATCAGAAAAGCAATTGATTCCCTGGGGGAGGAAATAAGTTTTTAAATTCTCCAGAGACAAAAATAATATTTCGCCAAAATAAGGTCTCAAAGAAAGAATCGTTTAGAAAACAGTCTTTTTTATAAAGAATTATTTTTTTTTAAAGTTTAAAAGCAAATCAATATCTCACACTAAAAAAATCATAGATGTCTTAAATGAAAATTTAGCCTTACAAGTCTCAACAGATTTAATAAATAATAAACTCATCTTTTTAAGAAATAAGCTACAATGATCTTTGGTAGCTTAAAAAATTAGTGCATCTGTAGAGCTTTGATATCTCAACAACAGGTAGAATCTTAAGTGTTTGTACTTCAATTTTTAAATTGATTCCTAGCTACTAAATGCTACCTTCACACAAATTAGTTTTACTTGAACATCAAATATAAATTCAATTCATAAGTAAAATCAATGAGCTGAAATAGAAATCTTACTTCTTCAGGCAGTCCTATAGTTGGATCTAGAGGCATTTGTGTTATTGGCACAACTTCTACAACAAAAATAAATATTATACAGTGATTATCAGAACAGATAATCTATACAAAACAAAGAGTTCAAAAAAATTAAAGAATCATTTCCAAACAATTGAACAAGTATTGAAGAAGTTGAGACAAGTGGGAGAAGAAATGAAAAATTACACATAGTCATAAACAGATTTTCAATTTTATTTTGACTAATTTGAAAAATCAGTTGAATTACATTTTTATATAAAATACATTTAAAATAATTCCTGACAGATTTACCATGGAATTCTAAACCATTTACAATTAAAACAATTTAAAAAAATTTCTATAACTTTAATACTAGAACTGTGGAGCGGGTCAATTTGACCCAAAACGATGTTTAATTTATCCCCACACGAGAAGTATCGATTGAAAAAAAATAATTCCTTTATGACTTTTAATAATTTAAGGTGACCAACAATTTACCAAATTTAAAAATTCATAACATAAATAATTTTCCGATTATTAACACTTATACCTAGAACCGCAGAGCGGGTCAATTTGACCCTTAAGAAATGTTAAAGCACAAATGACGAAAAACAGACGCATTTTCTTGGAAGTAACTGTAAAGTACTTCTACCTCACCCTTGAATTCCTGAAATGGACTGTACCAGAAGGGGGAATAGTGAAGGTTTTCAGTCAAGGTCATTATATTAGGTTTGAAGTGCAAACTATGTTCAAATGCAGTGAAAAATTACAGTGAATATTTAGAAGACTTTTTGAAGTTACTTTTATTCTGTAATTAGTATATGTATAAAAAAGATGTCATGCCGCCGTAATCTTACTGTTCAGGAAGCTTTAGAATACTTAAAACAATTATCTGAAAATGATTCAGAAGGTGAAGATAAGATGAAAGTTTTTCAATTTTGAGTAGTGAGGATGAATACCTGCCTCTTAATGAAGAAAATTTGGATTCGTATGAAGAAAATGAAAGGGAAGATGACTCTGGCAATGCTCTAACAATCGCTGGTCCATCTCGTCGCAATAATGATGATAATTTATCTGATAAAAAAGAAAAATCAAACATTCCAAGAAAAGATACTCACACGCAAAGAAATTTGAAAAAGAAATCGAAAATAACATTCAAAGTTGGAAATAATGAAGTTGGCAAAGACGGGACAATTTGGAATGTCGCTCAATTAGGAACAAACGATAGAGGAAGAAACTCAAAGTGTAATATTTTGAAAGTTGGGGCCCAACACCACATGCTAAACGCAATGTTATCGACAACAGTCAAGTGCTTGGAGACTTTTTATAGATGAAAGGAATTGAAACACATAAAGAAATGTACTGAAGATGAAGCTCATTGGCAGATTCATGAAAGAGAATGGAATATAACATTAGAAGAAATAGATGCTTTTATATCAATTTTATATGCACGTGGTATATATTGTGCAAAAGGGCTTGAACTGGATAGCTTGAGGTCAAAGGACTGGGGACCACCATTTTTCCAAAATACAATGTTAAGAGACCAATTTCGTGAAATAATGAGATTTTATGCTTTGACATAAAATCAACAAGATCAAAAAGTCTAGAGACAGACTAATTTGCCCTTATTTTGGATACCTGAAATCGTTTCATCAAAAATTGCAAGATTAACTATACACTAGGCCCTAATATAACTGTAGATGAACAGTTATTTCCTACAAAAGCTAGGTGTGGGTTTACCCAATAGATGCCAAACAAACCAGATAAGTTTGGAATCAAGTTCTAGTTGGCTGCAGATGTTGACTCAAAATATCTGATAAATGGATTCCCGTATCTTGGAAAAGATAACCAAAGTCCATCCAATGTTTCTCTTTGTGAACATGTAGTGCTGTGACTAATAAGTCCATATGAGGACAAAGGTAGAAATGTCACTATGGGCAACTTTTTCACAATACTGAAGCTTGCAGAGGCCTTGAAATCCAAAAACACCAGCCTTGTAGGAACTGTAAAATGCTCAAGAAGAGAAATACTAGTCTCTGTAAAAATGTCAAAATCCACATTGCATTCAATTACAGTACTAACCCATAAAGACATGAGTCTAACTGTTTATCAAGGTAAAAAAGATTAAAACGTTTTGTTGCTAAGTAGTCTCCATCCAACCGTAGAAATTGCAGATAATTAAAAAAAAAAAACTACCTGATACAATAGCTTTCTACAATGCAACTAAATACGGTGTGGACATGATTGACCAAATGGCAAGGAAATATACAGTCAAGTCTGCTTCACGTAGGTGGCTGGTGCTGGTTTTTTGTAATATTTTGGATCTTACTGCAATCAATGCCTGGGTTTTATCTAAAGCTGTAACTGGAAAATCTATTAGTAGATGGCAATTCATTCAAGACTTAATTGAAGAATTGCGGGAAAAGTTTGTTCTTTCCTGACAAAAAAAAGGTGGCAAAAAGAGAGTGTGAAGCAACCAATGAAAATGACGGATAACCACAAATAAAGTGTAAATGAGTCCGATGCCACAGTTTGAAATGTGAAAATAAAACTATAGATATCTGTTCAAAATGTAAAGCACCCATTTGTGGAAAATGTACAAAACTTATTACTCAGTTTTGTGCACAATGCATACAGTAAATTGGATTTTATAATCTGTAAAACTAGTAAGTAACTGATAAAATTTTAAATTTTTGAAAGTATGTCTAAACTTATTGAAAAGAGATACTCTGTTTTTCCATTGAAATTAGGAAATTTATGTCATATTTTGTTAAAGAGACACGTTATTATACTCAAGGATATAAAATTTTAAATAATACGATTTTGTAAAAATTAAGTTAATTTCTCTTGATTTATATAAATTATTTAATGTCATTCTGAGAAATATCGATTATTATTTAAAAAATAAAATGTTTCAGTTAACTAAATTAAGTGCTTGTGCATATTTTATAGGTTTACAATCTAGGGTCAAAATGACCTGCTCCGCAGTTCTAGGTATATCGAAAGTCCCGGTTCTAGTGTTAAGCAAGCTTATACATGAAAGAAGAATTAAACTTATGTGACTCAAACAATGAGTATAAACATTAAACCCAAGTCACAAAATGGTACAAAAATGATTATTATAATAATGCTTATATAGACTATCCTTCCACATTAAAAAGTTAGAAAACATTTAATCGCAATATCTTGGCACAGTAGGAAACTAACACATGAGTTAAGAGTGACTATACCTCAGACAAGATTAAAACTGTTGAACATATTACAGATATGCAGCAGAATGAATAGGGAATTAACAATTAGGGTTATAAAATTAATGTTCCCATCTGGCAATTTTAGCAAGGTGCAACATATTGCATGTTTTTTAATATGCCCTGATCTTTAGAAAAAAAGAACCTTTTATTTTTTAATTTACCATCACAAACTTTTTTCCAACATTAAAAATGGGCAGGATTTTTTTGTAGTCCTAAATATCACAATAGCCCATTGAGTCTGAAAAAGATTTCTTTTAGATTTCTACATTCACAATTAATATGCATCAGGAGAGCATAAAATAAGGGAGGAAAGTAAAATTTGAACAACTAAAAGTCGGGAACAAATTTTTCCTCCACGAAATTATGGTAAACCTGATTTTTATTTTATTATTACTGGAACATTGGACTACCAATGTTTTTATTGTCTTGACAATGTACAATTAAAAATTTTTGAATTCCCATTTCTAGTTTGTAAAAATTTTAAATCTTTTTTTTAAAGAGACATAACAATAATCATATATTTATCCCTCTAATTACATTTTTTAAGTATTTTAACATAATTTCAGAAAAAATATAATTACATTTCATTTTTTGTAAATTGTAAGATAGTACAAAAAATTTTATATACACAAATAAGTATTTGTATAGTTTGGTTCTACTGAATTTCAGCAATTTTATTTTATTAATGCATTGATATAATTCTCAAAAATTGAGACATGCTAACTCTCCTAATTTACCAATTTTGCTACTGATTTTTTAGTGCAATTACAATAAAGTATCATGGAACTTCATGTTATTACAGTAATACTAGAAACAACATATGTCTTGTAAATATTATCTCATTTAGATGTCTGTTTTTTTTTTTTTTTTCACATGCTCATGCTGGTATTTGCAGATTTCAGACCACTTTTCAATCTTTGCTAACATTTTTGACAAGCAAACAATTCGTTACTTTTTTTCCTTATTGAAAATTTATCTGCATGATGTTTTAGCAATTGCATGCTGCTAATAGGCAGCATTAAAAAAATTTTGGGATATTTTAGAGGACTTTTTCACGTTATCTAATATGACAAATCCAACTGTTCTTTTCTTTAAATTTTCTTTCGCTTTAAATGAATGAATTTTACAAATTTATAAATCTTTAAAATTTTGAAAAATTGCATGACACAATAAATGAACATAAATTTTCAATCATTTTTCATCCTTTTTGTGAATTACTACTTTTTTCTTAGACAAGCTTTATTAAAATTTTTCCAGTGCACCTATTTCCAAAATGGCTCATTGTTTTTGGATTAGTGGTTTAAAATTTTGTGAAAGAGGGAAATCCTTTCACCAATAAAGACATGTCAGTGAAAAATACATCTGCCTTTTTGTATTATATGTCATTGAAATCCAGCAAAAAAATTGATAGACAAGCACCTTTGATTTAAATTCTTTTAAAACATGTTTGTAAGTTATACATTCTATCAATATAACTTTTTCAAAGTTACATTTAAAGAAAGACTCTTTCTTCATTTTTTTTCAGGTACAACAGATTTTATGTATACATTAAACCATCCAATAAGGTTATAATTTGAAACAATAGAGTTTGACATTTTGACAAAATGCCTCAAGTGACATTACCCTGTATGCTTTCAAGACAAACTAAAACTTTAGTTCCCTTTTTTGTTAAATACCTTGTCCTCAATAAGGTCAAGAATGAATACTGAGAATATTATGTATTATCTATATACATATATATATATATATATATATATAAAACAGCTCCGTGACTGACTGACTGACAGATAACACACCGACCATACCACTGGATCTAAAGGGCTGAAATGTGGCATGGCAATTCTTCTTATAGTGTAGGGGTGCACTAAGAAACATTTTTGAAAAATTCTTCTTAGATTTTTTTAAAAAATTTAATTTTTAAGCTGTTTCTGTAACTTTTTTTAAGTTTGCATTTAAAATAATAATCTGAAGGTTATAAAATTTATATCACAAGAAAGACCATAAAAATTCCTTTAAAATGAAATCTTTTCGAATCTTTACCTCCATTTTCTGATTTTTGGTGAATTTTTAAAGATTCATTTTTAGAATTTAATTTATTAAATGCTGATCATGTGGTTTCTTTTCTTTTTCTGATACTTTAAATTAATTTTATGTCACATGCATAATAACGAAATAAATTGACAAAAAATTATTAAAATATGTTAAAAGATAAAATTTAACCCTAGACTAATTGAGATGGAAGTTTTTTAAGGAGCTTGGAGATCAGACTTGAAGATGTTGATGGAAGAGGAGAAGAAAGGTTGAACTGAAAAATTAAATCTTATTCGTTGATTTTTGATCTTCTCGCCCCGCTTTCCACACTTTCGCTTTTATTACCAGCTACTCTCTTAAAGTGAACGAGTGAGACACGGAAGCTGGGCGATTGTTGCATAGTTCACTGTGGCTGTAATGTCCAGATTCTTCTTTCTGAGAATCCGAAGAACGTTTTCTCAGAATCCAATCTCTCGGTTTAAGACTGGATAGTAGTCTCAGAATAATATTATACAATTGTATAATAATTGTACATAAAGGTTGTAAATATTATATGCTTCTTGTGTTCTCATTTGATGAGCTCGTAACATGGCATTTGCTGCTCAAACTAGCGGTGGGATATCTGAAGCTTGCTCGTAACTTGATGCAAAAAAATCTACCGAGAGAATGCTCGTATCTCGAAAAACTCGTAAGTCGAGGTACCACTGTATATATTTTTTTGCATTAACTGTATACATTGAGCATTGTATTTATTATAAATATATATATATATATTGGTATTAATTGCATACATTGACCATTGTATTTAATTTGAATATACTCCATAGCGAAGCACGGGTATTTAGCTAGTCAGTATATATAAAATACATTTTACTTAACTGAGTGTACTTTTGAGTAACTGAGTATACTTACGTTTACTTTTGCAAGGAGACATGAGAAAATACATAATAAGTTCATTCAAATCTTGTCGAGGAATATCAGTATGAAGTGGACACAAGCCAAGAAGAAAAGACAACCTTTTAGAGACATCATAACCTAAACTGTAAGGATATTGACAAAATAAAAGTTCATCAATTACATGCTAATACTTTTGATAACAGCCATTTGCAAGCTTCATATAATCAACTGTACTTAGAAGTATCTTTTCTACTATTTTCTCCCCTCATCAACAGGGTTTCTCAGTTTATCAATTAACCTTTGTTACCAGAAGTCTAATTTTAAAAAATTAAAAACTATTATACAAGTTTAGAGTTGATACAAACACAAAGTTCTTTTCAAAGAATCATTCATGTAGCTCTCACCAGTACAATACAGACATCAGGAGATATTTACTTACCTTTAGGAATAGACTGCCAATTAATTAAAGTAAATAGCCAAACACAGAAAATAATCTTACTCTCAGTTATCCACTGTACATTTGAATAGCAGATGGAAGAAATCAATAACTATTATTCAAAAATAAAAAATAGACATTTGATTTCAACAGATGAGCAACTGGAAATTAATTTTACATTCATGCTACTCCGACATATTTTGTTTTTTTTAAAAATATGCTACCATTTTTTATCCTTTGTGAATAAAACATTCAGTAATTAAAGTGTCAACCTTATTCAACAAAAACATTCATAGGAGAAAAATATAAAACATTTTCACCCAGACCACTATAAATTTAAAATCATAGTTAATTTTTAAAAAGTAACTAATTACCCTCCTATGAATTTATATCACATATTTCTAAGATTTATCAGTTACCAAATTTTGCATGTAATGCCAAGAAAAAGAGCACTTTGCAAGAATAACAATCTCAAGAGATAATAACATATAGGGGATCAATTGAATTTAACATTGTGATAATGGAATCATTAAAATTATTGCTGTGTTATGTTAAAAAATATTATAATTAATAATTATAATTTCAAACACTACAAAGTTCAAATCCATTTAATTTATCACATGATCAGGTTAATAATTAATTAGAACATGAACTAATTTTTAGAGCAAAATTCAGTGAAATGTTCTTTTTTATGCAGGGTGCAAAACTGGAAACCTAAATGTAAGTAAAATGAAAAATATATATATATATACAGTTGGCTCTCTGTATAACGATGCTCTCTATTTAAAGACTATATTTCCCAGTCTCGGCCCCTCCAACGTTATGGGAAATGTTACTTTTTCACAAATTCTGTTTAAAGGCGATCTCTACTTAAGGACGATTTTTCACGGTCCCTTGAAAGTCGTTAAACAGAGAGCCAACTGTATATATATATATATATATATATATATATATATATATATATATATATATATATATATATATATGACTTTATTTTCAGTATTTATGCAAAAGAAAACAGTAGAAAAGAACTTTTTTCTGCCATTACTGAACAAGTTGTAATAATCTAAGGTTACATCACACAAAGAAAAATAGCTCCATGTAGTTTATGAAAACTACAAAACAATAATATTGGAATTTAAAACTGCAAAATTTTCATTAATTAGTAACTAACATTGTTGAATTAATACTCTAAATCAGGAGTGTCCAACCTTTTAGTTTCCTGGGGTCGCATTGAATGAAGATGAATTGTTTTGGGCCACACAAAAATTTCCTAACATTAAAAATAGTTAATGAGTAAAAAAAGTATAAAATATAGTTAACATATTTCCTTATAAATTTTATTTATAATTATAAAGATAACTATAGGAGTCATACTAATGCATCAATATCTGGGTCAATTGAAGTGGTTGCAATTCTCAGGGAGTTCTCAAGCTGTTCACCCGATATTTTGGTCTGATTTGACTCTTAGTGTGCTTCACTCTTGAAAATCGTTGTTCACTGAAGCACGTGCTTCCAAACAATGATTACATGAATAATGCATGACTGTGCATTTACAGATATTTATCTCTGGGCAAGTATGATTGAATAAATGTCTAACAAAGAGATTTGATTGAATTTCTCTTTAAGTTGGATGTCAAATTGCAACTCTATGCATTCCATGTGAAAATTTTCTGGCAATGTCTATATCGACTGTACATGGAGTAGCAAAGATGCAAATGAATTGTTTATTTTTGCCGAAAGTGCCACGGTTCTGGTGTTAATCTTACAAATCCCTCTTTTTTGCCTATCATAGCTGGGGCACCATCTGTAACTATACCAAATATGTTGGCAAGAGTTTATGAGAATCGCATCAACATTTTCTTCCCTGTTTGATATAAATCTCTCGAGGTTGTCTTGTCTTTTAACGGAACTAATTAAGCTTCAGTTACAATAAACTTATCATTTATATGTCTAGGAAAATGGCAAATTGAGCCTTGTCAATAGCATCAGTACTTTCATTCATTGACAAAGAATAAAACTTGAAACTAGAGGCTTTACTTTTCAAATCGTTTTCGATATATTTCCCAAATTCGTCAGTTCTCCTGGAAATAGTTTGATGAGACAAAATGTGCGAGTATGCTCTCTGACAATATTTATAATGGCCTTGTTCATGAATGTATTCATAAGATTCATAAGATGATGGAGATTGTGTGTTCATGGTGTTTAATTTTTTATACTAATTTTAATATAATTACAAATATGAAATGTTGAATGCATAAAAACTTCACATTTCATTTTTCTAATAAAATTAATATACAGAAATTTCATACAGAATTAATTCAAATGCTATATTGTCGATTTGTTGAAGGAACAGAACGGGATCTGTAACGGCCGAGGCAGACTATTGATATTTTATTTTCACTTTGAGCTCTCTTTCTGGGCCGTGGGTTGGACACCCCTGCTCTAAATGTTTTCATTGCAGTTTATTTAGACTAAGATTCTACAAAACAGCAAAATATTTAAAATAAATATGACAAAATACACTGTGAAAAAGAAGATATGATTTCAAAACAAGCTTTATATACGAGAATACTATTTTCTCTGTCATTACACAAAAATATATTTTTTCAAATTTAAGAAATACCTCTCCATTTAGCCCTTTTTGTCTCTAACCAAAAAGTTACCAATTAACAAAAATTAAAAAGTTAAACATATGCAATGATGTCTCATTTAAAAAATACAGATTTTTGTTATCTAAATTTTCAAATTAATACGGTTAAAATACCAAAATAAATTCACAAATTTTATAAACTAAATGTAATATAAAAGTTGCGCAAATAGTAAAATAAAAAACTTTGCTGCCAGGTTCACAGGAGTATTGTTTATTCCAAATTACACATATAATTATTAAGAATCATATTCATATATTTTCACAACTATAAAGAAAATATTTTTCTTACCTGCTTAAAAGATCCATTCTTTCCTTATATTTTTTAGAATCTTCATTAAATCCAAACCCATCGAAATCAAGGATATTTTTTCGAAGTCTGGATTTCTGTATATTAAAATTAATAAATAAATTTAAGCAATTGCCAAAGAGAAATATAATTTTCATTTTGTCATTCAGTACACAAGAGATACTTACACTGGCAGGCATCATATAAATCAACTGATGTAAGACTTCTAAATCCTTGAGATTGGAGGTCACAATCAAAAACTTGACTGAAAAATAAAAGGATTGATATGAGCATTTTCTTTAAACTGGAGCTATATTGCTGACAAAGAAAACAAGTGCTAGCATATATCCCCATAAAATGCAAGTGCACCTACACTAAGTATCTCTAGCTATAACTAATGGCATTTACTCCAAAATGCTTAGTGGATGGTCAATGCCAATATGCAAGATATTTTTCAAACTAAGAGGACGAAGCCCAGGATATGAATATTAAAGATTTTTTCAAAGTAAAAAGACAAAAGCTACATACCAGTCAGTTTGCTTGAAATGTTTTAGTAACAATTTATTTATTTTTTTAAACTGTAGATGCCATGTTACTTCTAATTAAGAGAGTCGAAATATACTTATTTGAATATTTTGTGCCCATATACATGAAATCTTGTGCAGCAAAACCATATTTTTAGTTCAAGGGGGGGGGGGGGGGGGAGAGAGGAGGATACTATGCACACTGTGAATATATTTTAGGTACTTCTCCATTAAAACCATACCCTTCATTTCCATTTCTTTCCATTCCAACTAACAATAAACAAATACAGAAAAAAATAGTTTTAATTATTGCACCTTAAATTAATTTATACCCTTCATTTCCATTTCTTTCCATTCCAACTAACAATAAACAAATACAGAAAAAATAGTTTAATTATTGCACCTTAAATTAATTTATAACCTACACCAAATAAATTATTAAACATTGCAATGGAAAAAATGAATTATAAGACTAAACAGCAGGCACAAAATTAGAAATTGCATCTAGCATAGCAGAGAACATTTCCTCTTTAGAATGTAGCCAATGCCACACAATTCAATTAGATAAAGAGTCTAAATGTTGGTGGGCATTTATTATGTCATTTTGAACTACACCACAAACTCTCAACAGCTTGGTTATGACACCCAGTGTTCAGACAAACCAAGTTAGAAGAATTATTTACCATGAAAAGTTCATATTCAGCCCTTCCAAATTAGCAGATTTATATCCATACCAAACAGTCAGAAAATACAGTTGTTCCATCCTCAATATTCATTTCTATTGCAGCTATTAAGGTTCTTGCCGAATGATCAGGAACTGCAACTAGAAAATAATATCTTGTTTCTCGACACAATTCTTTAAAAACCCATTTGATGCTGGTGGTGTGTGTGTAGGGGGGGGGGGGGTGCCTTTATCTTTTATTTCATAAATAACATTTCGTCAATTTCAATAATTTCACAACCTCCACCAATTTTAATGTTAGGATGAGATATCAAAGAATTGGCACATCTTGCATATAATTATTCCAATCTATTGTTAAGTTTAGATTAATTTGAGGCTGCAATTTACAGAATTCAGTAGATGTTAACTCTAGACATAGATAAATAAATGAATTGCACAGTAGTAACAAAAGGAATGAACAATACCGTAACCCATGTTTGTGTTCGGACACCTTTTTCTTGGCATAAACAAAGGCTACATAATCATTTTGGCCTCGAGTCCCATTTTAATTTCATTATGAGGTTATGGGACCACAATCTTTCTTTGTAAAGAATATTACTTTCTTGAAGAAAGGCTACTGCCGCTTAATCATCTCTTGGCAAATCCCAAATCCTGAAATCCATTACACTAACAAAGGAATAAGCTAAAATAGTGTCAAAATTTTTTAAAAAGTTGGTATGGAAACAAATAGCACTAAGAAATAAACAAAAAGGTGCAAAAGTTGATTTGTATGGTTATAATGGAAAAGTACCGGATTTTCTTATTTTCCAGTTGGTAGCTCTAACAGAATTTAAGATTTCTATTCGATGTAGATTCTATATTTAAAATCTATTGATAAAACAATTGATCACATTCATTATGCACTAAATACTTCATTAATCAAGTGAAAATAGACAAACATATTTAAAGAAATAACATAACAATGAAATAAATAATAATAATTACTGTTTTCTATATCTCCGAGCTTGATTTTTTCTCCCTTATTTGGAGTTGAAATGACAGCCCCAGCAGCTTTAAGTGCTCTTCGTTTGTAAACAGTTTGAAGTACTAAAAAAGCAAATCCTATTTAGTAAAAACTTTTCTGAATAACAATTTATACTTAAACAAAAAAATACTGGAATTCTTTGCATCGGGTAGTTGTTAATATACATAGCATTATTTTTGGAAAGTTTTTCTATGTTTTGGCATAACTCACAGGCATATTGATATTTAAATCACTACAAAGCATTTCATGTTTACATATTACATACATAAGCTGCAATACTTTGGCTACTGTGGATACATTATAAAAGAGAATTTTATTGAAAGTCAAAAAACATTAGTTAGCAGTCTCTCCAGAATAAAAAAAAAAAAAAAAAAAAAATAGAATTACAACTACATGAGCCTGAAAAGATATTCCACTCTCTTTCTTTACCATTTTCCTGGCTTCCACAACAGAAATTGTTAAAATAATTTAAAACCTATAGATAAAAAAGCAGCTAACAATGATAATATTAACAGTTGTTGGGCCTGATTATATATCTTAAATATCACCAAGACATTTATCTGTAATATTTGAAATACATTTACAGTACGCTGTGACAAAAAAAAATTTATTTGATAGACTACAGTAATAGGTTTCCCAAAGATATTAGCTGCTGTTTATAACCAAAAATGATTTAAATTGCTTGTTACTATCTTTCTCTATATGTTGTTAACATAAAATACTTTTTTTTTGCTTTCTTAATTTATATCTTTTATTTTTATTCATATTCATTACTCGCATGTTACTAAGCAATCAGTTCACTTTTTTTAATTAGCAAGATGTCATAAATTAAGTTAAAAAATACTTGGATCCTAATATCCCAATCTAATACGCTAAATAAAAAATAGAAAATGCCAGGAACAAAGTAAAAAATAAATTTACATGGTAATTTTAACTAACCTTTTATATTATTATTCTAGTCTGTCATTAGCTATTAGATATAAAATAATTTTTCCAGAAGTAACATTTTAAAATCTTTATATCAATATATTTTATATAGAAAGAAAGAAGAAAGAAGAATGTCCTACATAATATGCCACTGATTTAAAAAAATAAAAATACACATTTGTACAAATTCTACTTTTTAAAAAAATGTGAAAATAACAGGCTGTAATTTATAAATAAAGAAAAACTTACAAGCATTTAACTGATGAGGATCTGTTATTGGTGGTTTTGGGGGAGCTGCTTGTGGCTGTGGGGTTACATACGGCTCAGTAACAGGCAGTTTCTATATTCAACAAACATTGAAATTAAATTTATTATCAATACTGTAAGTTTCAAAGTATGGACAATATGATTATAAGATAACTACAATTCAACAAGTTACTCTTTTACAGGGATCATATTCACTTTCAGATATTAAAAATATGGAGTTCTTAGGGAACCTGACATATCATTTTTAAGGACTTAAAAAATGATTTAAAATATGTTTGATATGTTTCTAATTAAAAACAACTGAGTCACACACACATACTCCCCTTCAAAATAATTTTCTAATGAAATAACAATTTTAAAAATTGGTTAAATTAATAATCGTTTTTTGAAACTTACTTTTGACTTGATTACTATAAATATCATGGTCATTAAAGCATTATATTTTTGAATGGAGATAATGTCAACAAAGCCTAATAACAATAATAGATTAATCAACACGCACATATTGTGGTCAGCATTTTCCTAAAGCCAGTTGCTGATAGTCATGAATTGATTCTTAAGTACTTTTTAAAGATTGGGGAGTAATTAAAAAAAAAGATCTTAAATGTAAAAATAAAGACTTTATAAAAGCCCTTAAAAATAGAAACTAAAAATAAGGACTTCTTAAGGACTTTTAAGGACTATGTGAACCCTGCATTATATTTATACACATGGTAACAAATAAAATATATTTATAAATTCAAAAAAATTTCAAAGATACTTTTCATTATGTAAATATAATACAGCAGAAAAGCACATATTAAACGTGTATGCATAATAACTCATTCTTATTTTAATTGGAAGTAAAATAATGAAAATAGAGTTAATTAAAGATTTTTCTCTGTGACTAAGGAAAGATCTTTAGAAACCATTAGCTCCAAAAAAAAAAAAGAGTTATAATGGCTTTCCACTGCACACTAAATGTATATAAGATGGTTATAATAAAATTTTTTAACACCTTTTTTAATGTAATATCAATCCTCATTTTAAGATTTTTCAAAATGATAAAATGACTATATTAAAGAAATGACTAATATTAAAGAAAATTATACCCTAATTACAACATCCCCTTAACACGTGAGATGGTTCAATCTTTTGAAACTTATATTTGAGTACTTCTGAACTAGTTGCCATTTTGGAGTTGCAATGCATAGTCTGGAATCATGAATGACCAAAACAACAGATTTTAAAGAAATGTCAATCCTTGATTTTCAGATAAAAATGATAGAAAATGTTCTTTAAAAACTACAAACTAATTGTATCTACCACGCAATGCCATAACAATAAAATTTAAACAATATGCATTTAACTAATTTCCGATCTTTTCCAACCTTTCAAGATTTTCTTCATATATAAAACACGTTGAATAATTTATTATCAGCTCATTTTTTAAAAAAGACTATTTTAAGCAAATAAATTGTTTTTGGACTCTTTACATATTATCTAACAACTTGTTAGCTTCTAATAAAGAAAAGTGAATAATTAAGAGAGATGAAAATGTACAAACCGCTGCCAAAAGAGGAGGAGCTCTACCATCTCTTGCAAGAGCCCGCTGCTCACGAGCAAAACTTGCTTCCTGAAATATAGAATCACATTTTTCTCTTTTTAACTAGTTCTCGAGTACATAAAAACTATCATGTTTAAAAAGGGGGGGAGTACTTGCTGAATCCCAGTCAGCTACATTTCATTTTAAGTGAGAGGCTTGGGTAGAAACCATACTACTTAAAAAATAAATATATACACACACAGGGCTTGATTTGAGGTGGAACGCAATGGAATGGTATTCCGGTACCTCTCTTTAGGAAAACAAGTTACGATAGTTAAAAACATTAGTTTAATCACATATTACTATGTTGTTAGTGACAGTTATAATATATATATATATATATATATATATAATTTGGAACCCACCTTGGAAGGTTACAGTTCCGACACCTCTATGTCTAGAAATTGAGAACTGTATATATATATAAAACTACATTTAATTCCATGCTAAATTTACATTTGCATTAAAAGCAAATTATACTTATGAAGGAAAAGAGAAAAATAATATTTTTCATTGCTTAGCTATTTTAGACTGATTAACATAAAAATTTACAATTATTGAAGGCTAATGAAATATATTTTAATAAGGTAAGTTTTTTTTCCATTAAAATTTCATAAATTATAATAACTTGCTTCGGATATCATTTAAAAGGAAAGGACTTACGAAATCGGTAAACGTAAGAATAAACTAACATCCAATAATTTACCTTACATATGACAAAATATATCAAATGTTACTCATTAAATTATTTTATTTTCTGAACAAATCAATGCACAGAAAAATCTAAAAATGTTTTCTGTGGCCTTAGGGCCTGTTCACATTGGAGTCCGGTAGCGGAAGCGTAAAAGGAAAGATGGTGCTGAGGCGGAAGTAAACCAATCATAGGTGTTAAAAATTTCATTGCTAATCGTTTTGAGGTTTGTCATTGGTTAAATATATTTCAACGCTTCCGCTACCAGACTCCTTATGTGAACAGGCTCTTACAAAATTATTATAATATAGGTACGGACCATCTCTCACTTTTATTGTAAAAACATGTACTCACCAAACGACGTGCTTCTTCTTCAGACATTAAAACCTTACGTCGTTTTCCAGGCTAGAGAAAAAGGAAAAAAACACATGAGTATAACTTATGTATTCAACATGATTATCATACTGCCCAAAATCAATTATTTTTTTTCTCATTTTTCCAATTATTTTTTTTTAAATGTTTACCGAGTTCAAAATTTCTTTTAGTACCCATAAATAATTATTGCTAAATGATGAACTAAATGCTAAAATTGAAGAAAGGGAGTGGTTAATTAGATATTAAAAATAATACCAAATGTTAGTAAAACAAAATAACAAATCTGAAGAAAGGTAGTGGTTAATTAGGTATTAAAAATAACACCAAATTTTAGTAAAACAAAATCAATTATATTATGCATCCTATATTCTTTTCTAGACTAGTTTGACAGAAACAGATATTAGGAAGCAAAGTGTTTTATATTACAATGATAAAATAAATTATAGTTTGCATTAGATCGACAGTAGACTGAAAGTTCAGAAATTAACATGCTAAACTGTTAAGTCATGTATTTATTTTTTAAATCTAAATACTGAAATAGGGTACAACATGCTTATTGGTTATAAATTTACGTTAATTTATTTCTCTAAACAACAATATCTTGAATATTCATTATATGTCAGTAAAGTAAAATTATAAACAATGAAAGATTTGAAAAAGGAATGAAAATTTATATCACATACTTTCTTCTCTTCTTTTTTCTTCACATTTTTTTTCTTTATTTCTAATTTACCTGCAAACAAAAGCAAAACCCATAAAAGATTTATTTTCAGTAATGTAAAACTTAGCTTACATTTCAAATGAGAAAATAAGCATACTTTTCTTTGACAGAGCTTCTTCGGCATCTTTCTTTTTCAGCTCTAGAGATGTAACTTTTCTTTCAATTTCAGGAGACTTGCTCTCTAAAAAGGAAAGAAGTATTAAGTATAAAAGCTGAGACAATCATTAACTTTAAAAGATGAAGAAAGAGAGACCAGCATTACTAACTAACAAAAACATCTCTTTCTCCATAGAAATTAACTCTGAATTTTAATGAAAGATGATTGAATGTCCACAATTTGTGTAAAATCTGGAAATTATCAAGTTTAGTCCTTACCAGCAGGTGGTGGTAAAGAAGATGAAAAATTCTGAGTACATATTAATGACAAAAGCTAAGTTCATTGCTGTTGACCATTTAGATATATTTTATGCATATAAAGCAGTGGTTCCCAACCCGTAGAAGTCTGAACCATGTGAACCTTCCAGATTATCCCTCAGGCAAAAGGGATACAGGATTAACGCACTCACATCCTAATAATAAAATAATTATGTTAACATCTGATAGTCATCGGATATATTCCACCTGTCTAGTTCAAAACCCCCATTTATTTGGAAACTTTTTTATATATGGTGCCGGACCAGTCCCGAGGCTCTCATGGACCACTCATATAAAGAATGACTCAATTGTAACTAACAATGAAACACAGACATAAAGAAGGATCACATAAATTACAATTTTTTCAGTTAATTACTACATTTTATTCTTTAAAAAATAAAAAAATTAGAAGTTAAAAGAGATTTTATTTAATTTCATTCTTTTGTTAAATAAATTTTACCATCTAACATAAACCGAACAGGGGAAATAAACTCTTGGCTGAGTTTGCAGGTTTTGCTATGCAGCTTCTGGTCTTCAGGTTATTATTGTGGATTACCATTGGTCTCATTATTTTCATTACAATACATAATATACTTACATTTATATCTATAAACATTGCATACAATACATTAAAACCACAAAATTCTGGTATATACTAACCAACTGCATTTTCTGTAGGAGCAGCTAAAAATTGCATTAATTTATTGATCATTGTTGGTTGATCATCATCGGAATATTCAATGCATAACAATTTTAAATATTCCCGTAAATTGTTCTGGGCTAGCCTAAAAAATATATATACATATAAATAAAAGGGAAAAAAAGTTTTAAAAATACAATAATTATGCTATGAAAAACAGTTGGAACAATTTATTCTTGCGATAAAACACTCACAATGAAAGCAAAAAATGCTTCTGTTTCCACTCATCTGATCCTTCTAGAAAAGGAAATCCTCCAAATGCTAAAATATTCCCTTTTAAGTTTTCTGCCTGAAACATTTATAAATATTAATGCGAAAGAAAGCAATTATTGAGATAGAAGTTTGTTTAAGGCTGCTGTGTACTAACCCTATTGGATTTGCTCACCTCAATGTTAACCTATGGAGAAAATTTGTCCTACGATTGCCAACTTGGATTAAAAGATTTTTTTAGAAAAACTAAACTTTGTAATACAGATAGAAATTTTACACCTTGGGGCATTTTTCGTATTTTAAAAAAAATGCAAATATTTTAAAATTTTCAAGGAAAAAAATCTGTATAGTGTGTTTTAAACTCTATTTCCTTTGGTGGATGAAATTTATTAAATGCATCGTGTTGCAAGGTGCAGAAAAGTTCAGGCTATTTGAAAATACCATTTTTATTGGATTATCCACATTTATGTAGCTGTAAATAGTTGACAAATTTTCTCTGTAGGTTAATACTGTGGTGAGTGAATCTATTAGGGTTAGTACACAGCAGCCTTAATTTCAATCAAAATCAGACACAGGTTAAAATTAAAGAAAAAGATTTGTAATTAAATACAGAAATTACCTTATCAGATGCTCCAAACAGCAGTATGTGCAACCTCTGGAGAGCGCTAAAGTTAGCTTTCTGGATGCTTTCACTAACTACCAAAATAAATAAATAAATAAGTAGGAGGAAACAATGCAAAAATAATTTGCAATAAAATGTCATTAAATCAACATCATATCATTGAAGTTGTTAAATTACTTCCACAAACCCCTTTTTAAGAAATCAAGTACCTCATTGTTAATAAATAAAGAAATAAACGCGCATAATTTTATTGATCTAGAAAGTGAAAGAGTTATAATAATAATAATTATAAATTGATTCATTGCTCTCAGTTAAAAAGGAAAAAATTAAAAATTATTAGCTACCTATTAACACTTACGGAATTTGTATATGCCTATAAGAATTTTAAATGGAAGACAAACTTAAAAATTGTCTTGAAATAAAAAGCCTCAAAACATTATGCTTTTTACCAAGGAAAGGTTAAGAGTATAACTATAGGTTTAGTAATAATCACATAAGATTACACATAGTAATAACTTGCTATAATTCCTTCTATTTATATAAATTATTGCATCCTATTGTGGGAAAAAACAAAAGACTTACTCTTAGGAAACATCTTGAGGGGTTTGCCTTTTCTTCTCTGAGATAGTTTTTGAAAACTTTTTGGAGCAGATTGTGAAGACGTAACTGGAAATTAAATAGAGATTATTTTAAATTCTTAGTTACACTTTATTTATTCATTTACTTACAAATAAATAAGTGTAATGGCCATCTTTAGTTAACAAGGGCACCAAGACTAAGAATGCAATAGTAATAACACACATGATGAAAATTAAACAGATTTCCTTATCATCAGATAAATATTCTGGGACACTTATCTATGATATAACTCGACCTAAAACAGTACATTCATACAAAGGTAAGAGAAATAACAAAAATCTTCAAATTTCATACATACTAAGTTTAGTTTCTTCAGCTGATTCTGTTTCAGAACTGTCAGATAACATCACTGGAGATCCTTCTGTCACCTTGAAATCACAGCATTTGAGAAAATATCAAAATACCACTCAAACACAAGTAAATTACAAAACACACAGGAAATATGGACTAACTAAACACCGCTTATTACTCATCTATTTCATTTTATAACATACAACAACAAAATCTGTACAAACAAAACTGAGGGAAAAATGGCATTTTTTTCAAAAGAAAACTTCATCTCACACACATATTTTTATACACTCCAATTAAACATAACTGGAGATATCGTTTAATATTCTGCATTCAACCTCTACCTTTAAAATCACTAAGAACCATAATAAGAAAAAAAAAAACCTAGTAAGGATAGCATTTCAAGTTATGTATCAACCTGATTTCAGAAGAAACATTTTTTTTTTTTGAGTGAACTAAAATTTCAAAAGAATTTAAAACATTTGATGAGTGTAAATTATGATGACTGACAAACAGATAAGTTACAAATTAAAAAATTCAGTTCTGAAAAGTTAGGTGCTGCTGTTGATACCATGTATCTATTTTGGGACACATTATGAAGAACAATTTGTGGCTAAATAATTTCATGAATAGAATTATTCTGTAGGTGATTTATTTTTTGGAAGGAAAACTTTTTGTGTGTGTGTGTTTTCAGGAAATTTAAATTTTACAATCCCCACAATAGGAAAAAAAATTAAAATTATTTAAACATGTTTTTAAAATATGATGAATCACCTCATTAGAAATGATACTGAATTTTTTTTTAAAAAATTACACATAAAAACTAAATCAAAAAAGATATACCAAAGTCACAGAATCCTCTTAAATGCAAGTTTAGTTAATTTAAAACATACACAGCTGACCTTTTAGCAACCTTAAAAATTTCAGATCACAGTTAATTTTAATAATAAAAGTTGTGAATGCGCAAAGATCTTTCATATTAGCCCTTGAAATAAATTTTCTCCTTTAGCATTATATAATAGAACTAGTTACAATTTCAGCCAATTTCATAAAAATAAATAGTCTGTGTATGTATGTATATCACAAACAAATAACAAAACCATAAGCACAATTTAAAAAAAATAAATAAATAAAATAAAGGATAAAATGGGTACATTTTGGTTAACAGGGTACCAGTTGTAATAGAGTCAAATTGCCAAATATGGTATAAAGCAGATAAATTCATAGATGCAGGACACGAATACCTGCAAGTCAATTATAAAAACAACTTTATCGATCCTATTACTGGACACCATATGCAAACTGTTAAAAGGTTGTTGGGCACAGCAAAATGGTGAAATAAACATCCGCACGGCACTACCCACAACCACCTAGATTCGTACCTAATTGAATTCATTCATTGGTCATCACTTGCAAGAGCAGTTTTCAGCAATGTTAAATGAAATCGGAGGCTTTATGCCTCCCATGTAAACTAAAATTAATGTTGCAAAATCCATTTTCAATTTATTTATTTGTGAATTTCTGTATTAGTTTGTTTTTTTAATTTATTTTGGATTTAATAAAATACAGTAGTACCTCAACTTACGAGTTTTTGAGATACGAGCTGTCTCTTGGCAGATTTTTTTGCTTTGAGTTGTGAGCTAAAATTCAGGTTATGAACCAGCTTCAGATACTCTACAGCTAGTTTGCTCAGCGAATGCCATGTAACGTTCTTGCCAAATGTGCACACAAGAAAAATATAATATTTACAACCTTTATGTACAATTATTATACAGTTATATACATACTGAGACTACTTTCCAATCTTAAACCGAGAGCTTAACTCTCAACAATTACCACATGGGGTAACTTGCCCTCTGACAGTGTCCAATCTGAAAGGGGTTGAAAAAGACCTCATAGGACAAACCCCTACCGAAGAAAGTGAGGAAAACGTGGCCAAAAGGGCAAAAATCAGAGAATAAGATTCAATTGTTCAGTTCAGACTTTCTCCTCCACCTTCAAGTCATCTGATCATCAAGGTAAATGTTGCACATTATACTTAATAAAACTAGTTTATTGTATTGTGTTTTATACAATATTCGTTATTTATAAGTACATTTTTCTTATTTAAATACATGTAACAAAAAATGTTGGTATTTTGGGGGGAGCCCAGAATGGATTAATGGCATTTCTATTCATTTAAATGGGGAAAATGATTTGAGTTACAAGCTCCATCACAGAATGAATTAAACTAGAAAGTCAAGGCACCACTGTAGTCATTCTTTTATTAAAGCAAAATTTAATCCTATCTCACATTAGATTTTGCACTAACATTTACATTTCACTCCAAATGACACCCTGTTAACCAAAAAGTACCATAAAATGTTATGGTTAAATTTGTCTTACAAAATATACCTGTTTACAAACCTAGCATTTACTAAAACAAAACAATGAAAGCCTAGTTTTTAAAAGCAAAAGATATAAATTTTGGCATTTATCTTTGTTAAATACATTTTTTTGCATTATGAAGCAAGTTTATCATTAAATATTCAGAAATTTTTCATATAATACATTCATGCTGCACTACATAAATAGGAAAGTTATTTTTTTAGTTTAGAAAAAAAAAAATTGTAAAAATGTCATTTAAATTAAATTTAAATGCAATTTTCTCCACACAGTTTATATTAACTTTTGAATTTTCTTAAGCCAGTCCTCTGTGAAAACATTTAGGGCTTTTGTAAGCCTCTGATAATTTAGTTCACCCAGAAAAAAGATTGTGGATAATTTTTAAATTTATTTTTCAATTCCTAGCAGAAGTTAAAAAAAAAAAAAAAACCTGCACACAGTTTAATATACAAATAACAATGAGCTTAGCCTTTTCTTTTATCAAAATTAAACATCGTCAGAATTTGCAAATCAGCAAAGTCAGTTGAAATTTGCACAAATAGTAGTTTTCCCATTATTACTAATGGGGAAAATAAGATGAACAGATGAGAAATAATTTTTAAATTTAAAAACAATCAAAAGCCAAATATTTTATGAAAAATATATTGACAAATACCAATTTTGATCCTTTTTCTGGTTCATTTTTGTTGTTTTCTGCTGTAATTGCTGGTTCATTAGGGCCATCATCTATTGTTACATTTTCCTCAACTGAATATTTGAAAGAACATAAACGTTAAAATTATAACAATCAATTATATATATATATTACTAAAATAAAGTGATATTTGTAGATAAGTACTTAAAATTCAAACTGAAAAATCTATTGTTACATTTTTCTCAACTGGACATTTTAAAGAACATAAATGTAAAATTATAACAATCAATTATATATATATATACATATATTACTACAATACTAAAGTGATATTCTCGTAGATAAGTAATTAAAATTCAAACTGAAAAATTTCTAAAAATCTTGCAAGACAAAGGATAGGATTTTGCATATTAAAGAAGCAAAAGTATCATTTAACATAAATATAACTTCCTCCTAATTAAGCTTTTAAATAAAATTATCATGTATAATGTAAAATAAGGTGGAGTAATTTTAAAAGATCTTTTCAACTTATAATGATACCCTATAGATTACAAGTAACTGATAGTTGTGTATTTACTGCCACAGAACACTCTGACCTAAGATTATGTACAAGCATATAAAATCTCACAGAATGAAATTGTGGTGTGATACAAGGATTAGGTTTTACTACCATAAAACATTTTCCAACATTTCAGGGGGCACATAATGCAGCAGTGGAAATCTTCAATCAAAATGTTACGCAATGGGAAATTTTCCTCTCTAAATTTTTCTAACCACAGATTTGCAAATGTATATTCTTACAAAAAAAAATTAGTTCAGTTAAATTTTTTTCAAGAAGCCCCTTTAATTTTGTAGCAATAAACAACAGTAATCAAATTTTCTTTCTAGAATTTAAAAAAATAAATAAATAATAATTACAAGATAAAAAGAACTTTTTATATACCATGTTTTTAAATTTTCTGTTGAATCCTATAAACTTGACAATTCTATGTATTAATAAATACTTTTTAAAAATTTTTTTGATGAATTATCCCATCAACTTGAAAGAAAATGAAGTTAATTGGAAGTTAACTTGCATTTAACTTTTCGTTCCCGTTCTGGCCGACAGACGGCTGCATCAGTCAACAAAACAAAATTAACTGAAAATAAATTTAATTCTGCTTAAAGATGGCTAAAAGTATTTAAAAATGCATTGTCATCGTGTTCTGAGCTATTCTAAAAGTTTCAAATGTCTAGCTAGTCGGGAAGTTGGTTAAAAATTGATTGCAAGATTTGTAAGGGACAAACACGCAAACAAACAAGAAAGCAAGTGAATAAAAACATGGTAAAAAATAATTTTGATCTTAATATTAAAATGTTTGCCTTCATATGAAAAAAAAAATAGAATTTTAAAAATATACATTTGCTAATTGTGATACAAAGAAGAAATTTCCCATTTATTGAAACAGAGATCAGCGAGGTAAAAAAAATGCACTGCCTTAATTAAATACAGTTTTGCCTTGAAGTTATTCCACAATAGGCAATCCCACTAGGTTGGCTATATTCACTTTGTGTTTTGCAATAATCAAAAAGCTTCCCTCTCTACCTCGATTTTACTTTTTTACATACTTTCATTATCTTCCAAAAAAGATAAAAAATATAAGCAGAATGATGAGATTTTGCAAAATTTTGGATATCATCACCTGATTGCAAGAACTAGGTAATTCGATTCTTGAAGATCTCAAATGTCTACTTCTTCCAGTGAGAAAATACTCGTTCTATTTTTCTAAGTATTACACTAGCCAACTGATGGCATTAGGTTAGCAGTAAAGTGAGTTGTCTAGTTACTGCATTCAATTCTTATGTAATTTAGCTATAAATAACCCGGTATCTCAAAAATAATTTTCTTGGAGTTACCTAGTTCTTGCATTCAGGTGACGATATATGCTAACCTCTTGTACAAGAATTAAGAAAGTTTTTATATTCTTTCTGTGTTCAGTATGCTGAAAGTAGAATTACATTGGTGTGATTAAACAAATGTTTTTGTTAAAATAAACTAACCTATTTTTGCTTTTTATCAAAAGCTTATTTCTTATTCAGTCTTTATTTTGTTGCTTTCAGACCCTTGCAGTTTGGACCTTCACTCTGATGTAAGTGTTTTGGCCTATTACTTTAGTGAGTACCAGTAATCAATTACGAGAATCAATTAAAAAATTTTATTTTACTGGAAAAATAAAATAAATTTAAAGCAGAGATAGACTGAATTTTAAAAATGTATGCAGCTAATAGCAAGAGAAAACGACTCACGTAGATATAACTCACTAGAAGAATTAACATAATGTATCAATTTATATAAACAATGAACATTTATCTACACAATCAATTCATAAACAGGTTATTTAGCGATTTTAAAAAATACCTACGGTTGTTTTCATAATTTACTTTTTTAAAACTTCTATTTGATTTACATTATTTATTTATTTATGTGTTAAATTTGTCTTTCATCGTATTTCCATAGTAAAACAGCCATCAGTCAGTTCCACTATTTGCAACAAATATTATAATATTGCTAATATATATGGTTATTAACTATAAGTGCAATTTTAAAATAAAAGAATTTGCAGTGCTATAATCTAGGTATTAACTGAACCTTCACATTCAAAACAAATGATGTTATCTAGAATTAAGTGTTTTTTTTTTTTCATTTTTTGGTTTAAATCAAATATCATATAAAACACCATGTTAGTACATGAAATTTGCTCAGTTCTATAGGTAAATTAAAATATCTGAAGAAAAGTGTAAGGATTTTTATGATACTGACATACATATTATAACTTTGTTCTTATAGAAATTAAAATTAAACATGAATATGTAAACACATACCTACTGTAGGTTCATCGTCTATTTCCATTTCCATACCAGCCTTATTTTTTTTCGTATTATTTACAGATTTTTTTGTTATCACTTTATGCTTGTTCAAAAATTTTGATTTTTTCGCCTTCTTTTTTAATTTTGTAGCCTTCTTTACTTTATTGACAACATCATTCTGTAAATACTAAACACATTAGTTTCTATATCAAATTTAAACATTAATGAATAAAAACTTTAGCATGACATGAATTGATGACTATTTGATAATTATGATGATATAAACATGATGTTTTTAAAACAGTATATGATGCAAATACTTTATGTGGCTTAAAAAAAAAAAAAATCATTGACATACATTCAAGAAACCTCAAAGATTTATTTTTTTACTATCTTACATTATCACTAAACAAAGTTGTCTCAAGATCTGAACATAATACAACAGTCCATAAATTACTAGGATTTTAAGAAATTTCATTTCACTGCTTGAATACACTAGCTTTGTTTAGAAAATTGTATTAATAGACAACCGAGTAAAAATATTTCCCTTAACATAAAGACTTGTTTGGAGAAAAAACAGAAAAGCTCAAGTACTTATTTATTGACTGATACCTTTTTGGTAAATGGCACCATTTAGCTTTTTTTTTTTTTGGCAATGCTACTTTTTCTTTTCTTTTTTTTTTTTTGGGGGGGGGGGGCTGTAGGTGAGAAAGGGTAGCTGTCACCCTCAAAATGGAGTAAATTTCCTTTTTTTTTCCTTCTGCCACTTGTGTAAATTCTTCCAGATAAGACTTATGGGAGGTGGTGGTCTACTGTAACTTTGATATTTTTTACTCCACCATTTTGCAGAGCTCCAGATATGCCCTATATTTTGAAAATGAGTGCCTGTTTGTAGATTTACAACATTGTACTTAAAATTCAATTTAGAGTGAATACAGCCAGATTCTTTGAGTTCTTGAATGTTGCGTACAATTTCTGACAATAGGAAAAAACTGTTGAACCTTCTTGAATATTTTCCATGATTTTGTACATTAAAGTCATAGGATTATCGTCAGAAAATATGATATGGAAAGTTTCTTTTGTTTCCTAACAGATACCTTTAAAAATCCATTGCAGGCCGAGTATTCTTCCAGCACTATTTTTGCAACCTGTGAACACACTCATCAGTTTTGACAGTATGTCCAAAACCAATTTTTTTTCTATAACCAAATGTTTTACAAAATGTAAATACAAGTTATTTGATAATGAAAGATAAGTGATGGTGAACAATCTCGAAATCTGGCTAAGTTTGTACTTAAGTACCTAAATGGAATTCCAAATGAGCCAATATTGTATTATTCTCACATTAAATAAAATAAAAATCTTTCAATTAAATTAACAACTACTAAGGGTTTATGGCTTTAAAAAAGAAAATATACAAATATTTTTCAGAATAATGTCTAACGAAAATGGAATGATTTAAGAAAGAGACCACACATACACTTTGAAGGGAAAAAAAATTGTCCTAAAAACTGATCCCCTTTTTGAAAATTCAACTGACATTTGAACTGATTTTTTTTATTTTTAAATGCAGTGCTACTGTGTGTGTGTGTGTATGTATGTATGTATGTATGTATATATATATATATATATATATATATATATATATATATATATATATATATATATATATATATATATATATATATATATATATATATATATATATATATAATTACCAGGTGAAACATTAAAGCTCTTAAATCAAAATTTTAGAAAAAAATTATTACATATTTAAATTTGATTCCAAGAAAAATAAAACATATTTCCTTAGAATGTCATACAAAGAATCCTTACTTTATTCTAAATGAAAAACAGCATAACACAAAACCTATTAAATAAGTCTCTTTAGAATACTGAAAGATATTAAAGATGCAGATGCAAATTACTTTTATAACTTTGAAACTTTAATATTTATCAGCACTAGCTTTTGATACCAGGAAAGGTAATAAACTATAGTTTTAGAGTCTTAAATAAACATTTTCAATACATGTGCACATATGCATGTAAATATATAAACATGTATATATTTATAATGAACAACATACATATTTAAGTATACCATTACACTTTGAGAGTTTTGAAGAAAGTTGTTATATATAAATAAATAACATAACCAATTTCTTCAGAACAATCAAATTTTCTCATTTTTGATGTTGCCAAACTTTAAAATATAAATATTTTATACTTATGTTATTGCCATATAAGCTTTCATAAATTAAGTAATTTTACTAGCCATTAGATATAAATGTAAAAAAATTCCATTAAACGTTATGAATAATTTAAAAAAAAAAACATCTTTACATTCCTGGTTTATAAAATTATGCCTGTTTTAAAGCAATTCATCCGAGATATAAAATTATTCTGCTTTATAACCATTCATCCTTGCAGCTTATTAAAGAACCATTAAATGTATGCTAAAATAATTCATATACATGTTAAATATATTCTTCACAAACGGAGCTTTTCTTCACAAATTATTTCTATATCATTTAATATTTAAATATGCCTAAAATAATTATTAAGTTATAAAAGTAACTTGCAGCTGCATCTTTAACATCTTTCAAACTTCTAAAGAGATTTAATTAATTGCTTCTGCATTATATATTTTGGTTTAGATTAAAAGAAGATATTTTGTGTACAACATTCTAAAGAAAATGTTCTTTTTCTTGGAATTAAAACTAAAATTTTTGAGTAAAACTTTTATTTAAGAACTTTAATTTAAGACTTGGTAAATAAAGATATAAAAATGATTTTAAAAATATTACTTGCATTGCATGTGCTTCAAAGTTTCATAAAAAATACAGCATATTTGTTAGCAGAAAACTGCATAAGATTCCTAAACATTGATCTCCAAACAAGATCTATGTCTTAAAGTACTATAATAATACATGGTTGGTTGACTTTTCTTTTCAACTAACAATGAACTTGGAGTAACTTGCACCAATCACAAGATTTATTTTTAGACAAACCTAAAGAAACTAAATTTAATCACAAATACTAACAACCAAAGGAAATGAAACTATTAAATGCCAAGTGTTATTTGACAGTTTCCTCACTGAGCTAACAAAAAACAATTGAAAATAATGGAAGTAATCAAAACAAGTAAATTAAAATATCAATGTGGGTTTTACAGTAAAAATCAATTGCATAAAAAAATGTAAAAATTGCTAGATGAGAAGTTTTACTATCATGCAATACAACATGCTAAGCTTGGTGAGCGGCAATAGAAAAAATGTCTATCTAAAATTTTAAAACAAAAGCAAGAAGTTAAAACATGTAACACAAAGTAAGTGATTCTTTACAATATTTACATAGTGTAGGATTTTCCTTTATAAATAAACGTAAATGAGAAAACCTACTATGGCTAATAAGTAGCCAAGTCAGAAATATATCCTTTCCACTCTCCGATATAGGCAGCCACAAATCTATCATTCAGGGTTCACTTTATGCAGTTTAACTAACACTTGAGAAATTCTACTAATTTTGCAAGGTGTCATAGCATATTTTCCTGACACACAAGCACTTACCACAAGAGCTCATGTTTAAATCCCACATAAGGTATAGATACCACAGTGTTGCCTCTTCATAGGAAAGAATTTTAGTTCTAAAGAGTGCTCACACAATAAATTAGCCAAAAGATTCATTATATGTAAGGGAACATGTCCTAATGATAAGTGTCCCACATTGAGGGAGGAAAAAAAATTGATATCACAATAGCACAACTGACAGAATGATGATTATCATTATAACAATATAAAATTAAGTATCATTAATGGTTTGATTATAACATTGCCGGGCATCAATTTGTTAAAATAATTAGCAATCTTTGGAGATTCATGATGTAAAAACACCTTTATAATTATTGCTAAACAGGTAAAATTAAATAAAGTGTTCTCTTTAAAGGGTTTCAGTTAAGTAATGATACAACCATAAATCAGACCTGGTTGTAGTCTTTAAAGTCAATACCCATTGGACCCAATTTTCAAGCTAATACATGCAGAAATTAACCTTCTGCGGTGTAAGCTGGATCTTATAGGCCCAAGCATTACAGAACACTCTTTCAGCTGAAAAGAAGTGAAGCAGCATAATTTTCAAACATGATTAGTGGATATCACAGCAAATTAAAAGTCTTGTGAATCTGATTTCACAATGACCTTCTAAACAACAACTATCATAGCTTTTTGGCCCCATTTGATGCTTTAAGCCAGTGGTGACTCCCTGGGAGAAATGAGTGATATTCAGAGGAGATGGGGAGAGAAGGACGTAGGATCTGAAAATTATCCAAAAATGGGAGGGGCAGCATTAGACGCAAAAAGGTTGAGAATCACCACTTTAAGTATCTAATTATAATTATTTTTAATGGCTAAGTAAAAAATGGACCTTACAGATCAAATAAACAGTATCAGCTTTGGAATTGGATAAAACTTAAAACACTTTAACAGTCCAAAGCCCTTCAATTTTAGCAATGTTTGCTGTTTATTCTCTAGGGGAAAAGTTCAAATCAAAACCAATCTATATATATTATTTCTAAAAGGTGTTTTTTTCTTTTATCCCTTCATACTTAACCAAAATCGATAAATGAGGCGCCATTTTAAAGATTAGGATCCCCACTTTGTGCAAATTGTTAATGTAGAATTATACATCTTATTGTTTATTTGAAAAACGAAGTATAAACATTAAAAACAATTTTTCTTCCCCTAGATGGCATGCGCTAGCTTTTTTTATTTTACTATTATCATTCGCACTGAACTTTTAAATTTAAAAGTCATTTGCTTTTATTATCCTTCTGTGATTTCATTAATAAGTTTCTTTATTGACAACATCCACATAGGCGTACATTATTCTTTTTGTATGGAAAAACCATATATATTATTTCTAGAAGGTGATTTTTTGTGATGATCTCTTTCTCTCCCTTCATACTTAATAAAATCGATAAATGAGGTAGCATTTTAAAGATTAAGTTCTTCACTTCTGATGAATTGTTAATTCAGAATGACACATTGTATTGTTTGTTTAAAAATCAGAGTGAAAAATTGACTTTTGGCCCTAAAGTTCTTTCTCTGGATGTGTCAAAATGACCCAGTCAAATAGTGTGCACAAAGAGGTTTTGTAATGTAAATATCCCGTTTTCCACAAGTTTGTGTCATATTTAACTTTTCATAATGTCTACAAAGGTGCTTTGACGTTTATATATCCCATGTTCCCCTGTTTTGTCTTCTGTTTCATCTCCAATACAGTGGCCAAAGGCATTTTGTAATATCTTTACGCACCATTGTTATTTGTCAAATAAACTATAGCTACAAATGAACCAGTCCTTCTTTCATCCTACTACAAACCACCAACCTCGCTATATAATTTATCATATTTTAATCACATGCGAAAGGCTACCTAGTCAATATTTAATTCTACATATAAGGCTACTATGTACAGGACTTTTTCTAAGCAGTAAAGGCTCTAAGCTGTATAGAACAAACTCTCAAACATTCAGTTATTAAGCAATAACCTGCAGGATTTTTGTATATAGGGCCCAAATGATTAAGACACAATTGGTAAAGAGATATGACAAAGTAAAATTATTAAATTATATGTAATGAACAACAGTTTGAACTGAGAAAATAAAGAAATACCTCATTGCCAGATACTTGGGCTCCATCAAATGACATCTTAGTTTTGTCCCCTTTAGATGACACTGCAAGCACAGTCTTCTCTTTAAGAGCAGTTCTTGACACTGATGAATTGGTTTCTTTGGTACTCGAAGGTTTTGTTTTAACAGAGGAGCGTTTCAAATCATCTTTTGCTATTTTAGTAAGAGGAATTTCAAGTGTTTTCAGTCTTGATGCAGAATTCCGAGTTGTTCTAATAGGAGTAAAAGGTCTAATAGGAGAGGAAGTCTTTTTTTTAATTTTAGCAGCAGAATTGTTTGATTTTGGCCTTCCAACACCTCTTTTTGGTCTAACAGTTTCTGGAGATTGTTGGAAAAATTTGTGATCTAAAAAATATATTTATAATGCAAACACACATAAAAGCAAAAAATACTTTTTAAACATATCTAATTACTAACATTACAAAGATTAAAAAAACTTAAAACATTAAAATTTTTCAGAATGTATTCACACAAAAGACACTCTTAAATAACAAACAAATTTAAATTAAAATCAAACATATTCTACTGTTAGTTGTAATCCATTATTTAAATCCAAAACTGCCTTGGGAAAAGATATATGCCAAGGTCTGACTGCCCTGGCATGTGTATATTATATATATATACAGAGGAACCTTTATACATCGTTTTTACATAACAAAGAAATACTATCATCAGGACTGGATGAAGTAAAAGACTCATACTGAAAAACGATCTGTATTTGATTAAGAGAGAAAAAAATCATTAACATACCCAGCTCAATTCTTTCCAATAAAACAACTGGTTGCATGGAAGGATCTAGTGCAGGATCTATTTTCCCAGTTGGTTTTAACAAAAAGTTCAAAATATTATTTATCATAGTAATTTTAGAGCCTTTTTTTACACCCAACAGATCACATATGTTGGATATAGTAGGATCAAACATTCTAGAAAAAGATAGGAAAATATACTTTACTTCAATCGAAATTCAACTCAAAATTATTCAATAAAATTTAAGAAAAATAGTCTTAATTTCCTTTTCAAGATCATCCTAGAACTAAAATTAAAATTGATAAATAATTTTGTTAACTTTGAAAATTATTTATTAAGTATACAGGTTTATGCTTCAACATATAGGATTAAACATTAAGGGGATCACAATGTAAATGTGCAATGATTGGTAATACAGCTACAGAATGATAAACTTTTATGATTTCCATCTGAATAACATTATAGCACTAACCTTACATCAGTCTTTAAAAAAATCTAAAATAGTAATATATTTACTTAAAAAAAAAAAAGGAAAATTTGATGACCCTGGCCTTTTTAAACGACTCTAAATTATTTAACATGCTTTTAAAATCAAAATCTTTCCAACTGTTCGGCTGAAATTTTTTTTTTGAAGGAACTTTGAAACAATATTGATTGAAAACAATATGATTATTGATTTCAAAAAGTATTCAAATAGTAACATCTCATAATTTGGTTTTCAAAAATTTATATGGACAGTTATTGTCTGTGGCCTTACAGCCTTATTGTCTCATAGCATGAAAATTCTTAAGTTCACTGTAACAACTTAACAATAGTTAAAAGAATTACAAAATACTATGGTCTAAGACTGTCTGTAACTTTTTAAAGAGGGAGGCTACTAAGCAAAATAATATAGAAAGAAATTCATAGTATAATGAGCACTTTTCACCATCATCATAATTCATTCTGATGAAAAGACTGAAATTATAACAATAAATTAGAGGCCAGTGGGGATATACCATACTTATACTATGGATTCTAAGAACCCAAAGGTAATATTTAATATCTAAATATTTACACTTAAATACCAGTAGATCTTTGCTACAACTTACATTTTCATAAGGCTTTGCCGTTTGGTGAATTCATAAGATGATTCGTCAAATGGAAATCCATTGAAATTAAGAATCTGTGCTATTAAATCTTGTCCATTTGTCTGTAACAGAAATTGAAACATTTGAAAATTAATTATAGGTTTAAAATTCATGCACATACAATACGCTTAAATTAATCCAAAAGAACTGTTAGATTTGAGGTATCATTCCCTTAGTATTGTGCCAGAAGAAAAAAAATAGTGCAAACAGTTTTGCTTTAAGTTGAAATACAGTTCCTTCATGCTGAAAATTCATACAATTTATAAGATACAAATGTGTAAGATACAAACACATAAGATTGTTATTCAAGGGGGGAGGAGGGGGGGGCAGATTGTTGGCAAAAAGTATTAGTAGAATGTATTTTACTAGAGAGATTAGTAGAATGTATTTACTTTTAAAGAATTGGAGGGGGGGGGGGTAGAGTCTGAAAGTCATCCAAAGGGGAGTGAAGACATGAAAAGGTTGAGAATCGCTGAGTTAGATAGACTTTGTTGCAATTTGTCTTAAGTTAATTTATCAAATTTAGCTTTTATCAAATTTAGATTTATTTATCAAATTTAGCCAGAAATTTATCAAATTTTACCTTACAAGAACTTCAACTTTGAAAATGAATGTTTATAAATGTGCGCATAGTTCAAAAAGCAGTGATACGAATAAGATAAGATTTTTAAGAGAGAAATTTTTTCCTCGGGAAAGATAGGTGTTTTAAAGCTTACAATCTTCTGGGACTGCATTACTATCTGTCGAGACCCCCTGGTTGGACACGCCTGATTTAGATCATTTAGTTGATTTTTAAATTTTTCACGTTATCCATTTTTGTATATTTTGACTCAGGAGTCATAGTACTAGGCATCTTTGCAATATGAAAATTCTTGAAGACTGATAAAAGATGTGTGATAATAATAATAATAATAATGAAGCAACTGCATTTTGGGGCACAATTTTTGAGACAGTGGATTAAGCAAAATCTTTTCTGTACATGCATATTTGAGTAAACCCACAGGAGAAGAAATATGGCCGAGGGGCATATGCAAAAAGGGAGTAAAATACAGGTATAAAGAAACAATTCAAGACATAGAGGATCAATTCAACTTCTTATATACAGTTAGATTCACTTCAAACTGGTAAACATTTAGTTTATAAAAATCACAAAAATAAATAATTCATAAATACCACAAAAGTGATACTTACAGGCCACTGGAAAAACAACACTCTATATAAAGCTCTTATACTCTTAGCTGTTTTGATCCTCTTCTTTACTAGAAGACAATTATTTCATGAAAAAGACTATAAGCTCATGTTTTCAAGAAGAAATACACATACAAATAAAGGAAATACAATGTCTTACCATCAGGTAGATCTCCAAGTTTAACACCCACTCCATCCCCGACACCATTCCACCAAAATACTTTAGGTTTTAAATCAGGTATATCTGGATCATTCTTGTTTTTCCTGAATGGCAATTTCCCTGCATTATGCATTGCAAAGTTATTATATGAAATATATTACACAAAAAAGATAAAATAATATTCATACTAAATAAAATAAGTATATATGACACAAAGGAGAAAATAATACAATCCTCAAACGTTCTAACAATATATATACACAGTGAAACTTCTCTAGCAGCCCACCCCTCAAAACAGCCAGTTCTTTTCGGAACCATTACAGTCACAGAGAAATCCATCCTCATTTGTCAGCCACTTCTTTTCAGAACCACGTCTATCTGCCTTACAGAAATTTTGCTGCATATATGTATATATATCATTTTTTTTTTTTAACTTAATGTTTTCCAAAAACTAAAATGGTCTAAAATAGATACCAAAGTTAGTTAAATCACTCTACATAAGAAACTAAAATACTTTTATAATTTCAGAGATATAAAATATTGTTTGCTTATAAGCAGATATCAAGTATTTTTGTTTCCATTTAGACAGTAAAAGACTAATTGTTCAATTTGGTTGTAACGAGGGCAGTGTCATGTAGTAATGGGAATTTTATCAAAATATTTAATTTTAAAGTTGTTTCATGGTTAGATATTTATAATACACTTAAGATCCTTGAAAGAAAAAAACTAAATCTTTTTTTAAAAAATTCAAATCATTTTGTATGTTTAACTGAGTATTCAGAAATTTACATACTAAAATATCAATGCAAAAAAAAGTTTATTTTTCTAAATAGTTACACTTAAATCTTACAAAGAGTCTTAAGTGGTTAACACCAACTTGTTCTATCATAAAAAAGTATTTAAATGATAAGTTTTCCTTTTTAATATTTCAGTTCATTCAACTAAGAGAAAAATCTTGTACAGCATAAGAGACAAATTATGTCATCAAAATACAAAGATGTGTAGCATACTACTGAAATAACCTGTAGGAATCAAAGAATATTTATTTTCAGTGAGGGAAAAAAAATGAGGAGTAAGCTTTGCTAAAACTGAAAATAAAAAAAAATTTAATTAAAGAGGTATGCCATACTGCTTGCTAAATTAAAAGACAAAATTTAAAAGTTTTCATCTTGAATTTTGGCAGCATTAGACTGTATTTCTATATTACGGTTATATAATTAAATGTTTGAAAATAACAATAAAATATGACTAGACAAATGTTTGAACCAGACTATAATTTTTATTTACTTTTCATTAATATGACAGGATGAAAATTAGCTATGAAAATAACAAACACTGTAACAAACAACCTCACTGCAATGAAATATGCTAAGTTTGAATTCTTAATCACAGTATTCATAATTCTATATAATTAAGCAGCAGTAATTATCTAAATACGGGTCACAGTGTAGTAAAAAAAAAAACGTAAGTTCAAGAAAATAGCATTGATATAAGTTATCAAACTTAAAGGAGGCTATGAGACAAAAACGACAAATCTGAATAAGGTTGAAGAAATATTATAAATTCTATAAATTAAGCTACATTTACAAGGTCAGCAGATTAGCAAATTAACAGTACAAAGTGTCTTTACTCAATCAAAAGTTATGTTTTGTACAGTAAACATGACACTTTTTTATATAAAATTTGCCCTATACATAAGCTAAAGTGAAATATCAATGCTAATATCTACTAATGACTCTTCATAAGACTGGCAAAAAAGGAAAATCAGGTTTTCTTTTTTAATTTTTCAGTTTGCTTTTGTATGATCAACTATAAGAAATATTTTTTATTGAATGCCCTTCATTTACTGAGTAAGTCTGACATTATAAGTTTTCAAAAATTCTTCAATATAATCATACTGCCATCAGTAAACTGATGAGTAGTAAAATATAAAAATTTTCATTTTATAAAATTCATTTTAATGTTATTTAAAAGCTAAACTAATGGTTAAATGCAACTTGGTTGCAACTTGTTGCAGGTGTTACTTGCAGAATAACAAGTTTCTAAATATTTTCTTATTTAAAAAAATACTCTTCAATTCAGGACAACAGAATTAAAGAAGAAAGTTATAGTTTAAATATACAAACTGAGAATTTTTTGCTTGGGTTCTTCAGTTTCTAATGCATCACCTATAATATCACGGAATTCCTCTTTGAAAGTTTCACCAGATTTGCCTTCCATAGCATGAGTAGAATTTACTTTAATGCCACTATCTGTATCACTGGGAGCTGACTTTTCTGTACAATTTTGATCCAATTTTTCTACAAGAAAGGAGCATATATACATAAATCAGTAAACATATAGAGAGAAATACATACACACAATATAGAGCAGAACTTTGTTTACCTAAAAAACTATGACATGGGATCCAGAAAATATAAATAAAATATGGGATAATCAAAATTGATTAAAAAATGCAATTTAAGAGTGTACAAGCCAAAAATAATATTAAAGCATTTCATACTAAAATAACAAAAGTATGCAGAAAGAACACAGCATTATCACATGAAATTTACAATATTGTTTTCATGGGAAAAAAGTTTCAAGAGCTAAAAACTTTTTTTTAACTCTTTAGCATTTTGGTATCAAATCAACATCTTAACTGGGTCAGCACAAAACAAACTCCAGCAACAACATTTTGAAAACATCTCAGATCCACTGTTTGCTGTAGCATTAGTGATTTTGTTTGTGTGCCATCACACCACTTTCTCTAAGTTCTGAACTTTTATTTAAAAAACTAAATCATCTTCACCAAAAGTAAAAGGCATCCTCAGACCATCAGTATCCATGCCTAGTTACTGATGCTTTTTTAATATTGGAATAAATCCAATGAGTCAAAAAGATAAGAAAAAAATACATTCATTTTGAGTTTGACTAAAAGATAAAGCATATGTCGCTTGAGTATGTACCAGAATTTTTCATGTTGAAAATATGCAACAAAGAAAATAATCAATAGAAGGACAGGCACTTTGGTTGAATGACAGATTCAATTAATCAGATGTTCAAATAATCAAAGTTTTACTGCTAATAAATCTAATATGCAAAGATTTCTATTAGACATATAAATATAAACACTTAGGGAAATGAAAATAAAATAATTTAATATACAAAAAAAATTGGTAGAAAAATTATTTCTTTTAGTCATATTTGAAATAAAATTTTTAATATTTCAAGGAAACCCCAAATTTTTGTATTAGTGCATATTAATAGATCACTTATGATTATACAAATAAGTCAAAAACTGAGGAAAAAAGGAACACTAAAAAATTTCATCGTATTTTGTTAAACAAAGTAAAAAGAAGGAAACACATAAAGTGAAAATGATATGTTTAGAATTTTAAAAGCTCAGTCCATTCAGTACTCATTTTTATCATCAATCATGACAATTTCATTGTTGTCAGTTCTATTAAATTTCTAATTTTGGAAATTTATTGCTTTTGTAACAGATACTTTACTCTGTTTAACTTCACTGTCAATTGATTGTAAAAAAGAAAATGTTGGAAAATACAAAGTTTTCAGGAAAAATCTATTGATTAAACTATATATATCAAACAGTTTTTTAATGATATTAACTTTTGCATAATTTGCAGACCATCATACATATGATGTCATCTGAAAAACAAAAAAACTACATCTATTCATTCAAAATTACTTGCCATGTTTATACTTTATTGTAAATTTAAGTTGATATTTAATTCTATATTTTTCTGCAAGTTCCATCTAAGTAACACTTTAACAACTGCCAGCATACACAGTTTTAAAGTCCTTAATTTTGAAAATTTGAGGACAAATTTTGTTTCTGGTAAACATTAGCACTGTAAAAATCTCTCTAAAGATTTGATCTAGAAGAATAAGTTGATTTCAGAAATTACACGCTTTTTAATTCAAATTATCAATTAAATTTTGAATCAAATTCATCTTTTTTTTGTGAGCTGTCCTGAGATACACAAGGATTCTACATGTCTGTATTGTTAAGTATTATCTGGGCAAATGGTCACATATCTGTACGTCCACCAATATTCCTAAAGTGATATTGCTAAGAGTTATCCAACAAAATTACATTTATACACATGACTTTTTATTAATTTCTTTACATACAACAGAACGTCACTAAAGAGTCAAATTTAATCTTCTTCACATTGCCATTCATATAACTTTTAATGCTTTTGAAATAAGAGCCTTGTAAAATAAAAGACTTCACACAAAATCTACTCTTTTTTGATAATGTGTTTTAGAATAATTTTAAACATTGAACTTAAAAGTATATATTTCTTTAACAGATTCACCTACTTGGAGAAGCAACTTTTTCTCTGATTACATCTTTGAAATCTGTATCAAGTTTCCTTCTCTTCTCACCTATAACAAAATATATGCATACATCAGAAATAAAATAGACTTGTAAAACCAAAATATATTTGCAATACAAATACAATGTCATATAAATATTTTCACTAAAATGTTACTCTTAATCTACTTTTACTGAAAGCATCTCAAATCCATGTATACATTATTTTCAAGCAAAGACAATGATCATTTGACATCAAACCAATAAAATAAAATATACATATATATATGTCAGTCATATGTTCACAATTTTCTTCATTATCAACTCAAAACAGTTCATTTGAGCAGTTTCTTACATAACATTATATAATCATTTTGTTAACATTATAAAAAAATTAAAAACTCAAAACAGGGAGATAGTCTTAATTTGGTGTTTACTTTATTGATTTATCAGATAAAATATTTTTGATATGCACTTTATCTTCTGATATTAATTAGCTGCCTTATTCATGAAAGATCTTCAAAATTATTGAAAAACCATTTTTTGCAATATAGTGAATATTGACTTAAATTAATTTTTAAGAGAGTACACAACACATTTGATATCATACATAATTTTTTTTCAAATTAATATTGTCATTTTGATTTGATTATCATAAATAAATTGAATAATGTCAAAAAATCAGATGTAACCAAGTAAACATTAACTCCTTTGCTCAAAGTGAACAAGATATTTAATGTGCTTTTTTGCATATGTGAAATTCAAAGGATTTTCAGGTGATCAAGATATTACTTTAAAAGCCTAGAAGTCACCCGAAAAGTTCTGGATAGTTGGCAACTTTAAAATTTATATGTTATAGGAAAGAAGTCTATGTAATCACCATTATGAAATAAAAAAAGCTAATGAAATAGCATCATTTAAAGAATAGCATATATATTTTACAAGAAAATCAATATTTAAAATATTAAATTTATTTTTGCTCTGAGCAATCCTACACATGCTAAACTAAGCTAGGCCAGGTCTAAAATTTAATAATTTTTTTTAACCCAATCCTAAAGTGGGTTTGAGCAAAGGCGATGAAATTTAGATAAGTACATCAATCTCTCCAAGATTTTTAAACAAGAAAACAAGTACATCACTTATAACTGAATTATTTTAATTCTACAATAAGATATTTGATAACTATTTACAAAAATCTTTAATCTACAATTTTATTGTACAATGTCTAATAATACTGTATACAACAGAAACAAAAAGATATTTTAGACAGATTTTTTGATCGAAATTCAACCTCCTATATTTCTCCAAACCACAATTTGGTACACATTCTTCTACACAAAGTTTTCTTTCCCCTTCTCATACACATAAATGGATACCATTACCATCAAAACTCATTACCTCTTTATTTAGTATTTCTAAGCATTAGCACGTTTATTTTGCTTATTATTAATACGGTACAGGTGATGAAAGGCATCATTATATTTTAACAACAAAGACACGGGATTTTCTTTTCCTAGTTACAAATTTTTCATAAAAAAAAGAAAAAAAAAAGTAGTACCGTAAAATCTTGACTATAATATGCACACGTGTATAACACACATGCTTGATTTTGCTCAAAAATTTCGGAAAAAATTAAAATTCGACTATAATACACACCCATAACATTTTATTATTTTATTTAAAAATTGTACAAATACTTATTAACATAAATAAAATTTGTAGTAAAAATAAACAAAAATGTCAAATTTGGTAGCAAAAAAAACTTAAATTTTTAATTCAAAACAAACAATACCACCATATTATCAGTCTTAATCACTTTCACTAGAATATAGCTCATCTATTGTTTGTTCAATGTATAGCTCATCTATCGTTTATTCAATGTTTAAAACAACATTTTTTGTACAAGACTATAATATGTCCCCTCATTTTTGCGGACTAAAATGTGAAAAAAAAAGTGTGTATTACAGATTTATTACATCAAGATTTTACAGTAATAATAATAAAATTAATTAATTAATTAATCTCTTACATAAAAATTATTTGCCTTTTTTGCTACCTGTAAAATATATCAAAGAGAAGAGAGAAAGGTAAATTCATCTTTTAGCAAACTTATTACATCAGCTAACATATAAAAAACTAAAGTCATGCAATTTTTTTCCTTAACCACTCTAAAACTAAAAACACATTATCTTCACTTTTTATTCTTTGAAGAGGAATTTTACCTTGACAAGTTTACTGTAGCATAGCAATTACAAATAAATTGTAATGTATGTATTGAAACAGAAGCCTAATGGGATCTTTCATGTTCACAATAAACTCATCTGCCTTAGAACATTTGACAAAAAACCATGAATGAATTCTCATTAAGTGCAAATTTGAAATAGCTTCAACTTATGATTAACAATCTTCACTTTCCATAGTAAAGCTCAGAATGTATAGAAGTAAAGAATCTTAAAGTAGCATACTTCTAATAGAGCTAATTTGAAAGATTTCAATACTTGGAAAAAATGGATGTGAGATCAAATATCAGACAAGTATACTGTCATTCCATACATATTTTTAATGTCCTGAGAATGATCAGGGTTAGTAAAGTCTTATTAGAGACAATATGGTGTAAACCTTATCATAAACTTACAGAATATGAGAAAATAAGGATAAAGCAATTAGTCTGAGGCGTTGTCTGGCAAGGTAAAAACTTACCCTTGACAGTTTCTTTGGACTGAACGTTTTCTGGCATATCAGCTATACCTGATATCATATCATCTGAGATATATCGTTTATTAGCCTGTCTTTTTCTCCCTGAAATAACAAGGAGAAAAATTGGAAAAATATTCCACAAAAAAATTGTGTAAAATTGTTGAAAACAATGACTGCATAAATAATTAACTTCGAAAACTTCATACTCAGACATCACAAATACCTTGATTTTTAAAGAAGCATGCTAAAAGATTATTTACTAAATAAAAAAAAAAACAGATAGAACCATATTTTATTTTGTAAAAAGTACCTGGATATCTTGGGAGATCCGAAACTTTTTCGTTCTCATCATGAGTCAAATTTACTTCATATTTTCTTTTCCTCTCTTTTTTAATACTCTGAATACCATTATCAGTTTCAATTTTATCTTTAATCACAAAAGAAGTTTCAGAAGCATCAACGTTTTCTTTTCCTTCTGTCTCCTCACTGAGAAGTACTTCTACAGGAGCAGCTTCAGAATCATTAACCTTGTTTACAGAATCAGTATCTTCATTACTAGCACCAATATCTTTAGAAGGTGAGGAGGAAAAATCTTTGTAATCATCAGATCCAAGCTTCTGACTATCTTCTACTTCAATAACCATTTCAGCAACAACTCCATCAAGAGTAAAGCAGGAGACATCCTTATCTTTATCTGTATCCATGACATCACCAAAGATTTTATAAATTACCCAAAAAAAACTGAAACATGAAAAAAAATGTAATAAACATTTTAAAAATGAATTTGTAATCATAAGAAACAAAAAATACTCAGTCATTTATTGAGGTACATATATCAATTAACCTAAATGAAGTCTATAATTTGATAACAGTTGTGTGACTACTAGAAATAGGGAACATGAACTTAAAAAACTAATACAGAAGGAAAAAATTAATCTAAAAAGTTCAATTTTATATACATATATTTCCTTATAGAATTATTAAAGGCAGTTTAATAAAATTTGCAATTCTTCAGAGAAACCATCCGTTTGGATATAAATATTAATTTTTAAAATATACGATAAGTAAAACAACCAAATAGAACTTTACATGAGTACAATAATCACAAAATGCCTGTTAAAGTTTGGGAGTAAAAAGCAATTTCATAATATAAATAAAGTGGTAATTTTTTATATGCTTATAGTACTCCAACCTTTGACTACCCCAAAGGTGGATTATTCCTTTTCATATCCATTTTTTGAGCACATGAAAAAATTTTTGGGCTAGGGAATGAGTGAAGGGCTTAATGCTTACAATAAAAACTGAAACTACTTGTAGCAACATTCATTTACAAAATATTTCATATATAGCTTTTCATCTCACAAAATATTTTTAAATGTTACAATTTTTTTTTTACCAATGTATATAAGTTTCCAGCAAAATTAAATTACTGTTATAAAAAAGAAATTCTTTTAACATTATCGCACATCTTGGACTTTAGGGCGTGTTCACAGAGAGTCCATCAGCATCAGCATTACTCGTATTGACATATTTAAGACCAATCACAGACCTTAATAATTTCATTGCTAATCGTTAAGAGGTTTGTAATTGGTTACAAATTTTTCAATAAGAGTAACGTTAGCACTTATGGATTCTTTGTCAACAGGCCCTGTTAAAACTGCCCTGTTAAAACCCTGTTAAAACTGCTGATTGAATAAAAGATCAACAATTTCAAATGAAAATGATTACATGAATTCATAACACAGTTTAACTCTGCAATACATTACATAAAAATTCTATATAGCCTAAGGTAACCTGTCTGACAGACTCAGATCATTAGTAAAATCCTCACATTTTAATTCATGTTTTTAAAGTGCCCCAGAACTCTTTGAAAACATCAAATTCACCACACCCTCCAAATTATTTATTTAACCTTATATGCCCTCAAATAAGCTGATGTTGAATCAATATATCCATTTTGATATGTAATTTTTCCGGCTATTCATGTACAGTAAAATCTCATTTATCTGGATCAGATTTGTAGACATTTTTATTTAATGTCCACATTAGATAATTTTTAACTGTGATAGAACATAACTACAAGTATTCCAAATATTCACTTTTTAGTTTGATTCAATATACAGTTCCTGCATAGATTGTACAGTAAAATTATGGTAATAAAATGCTTTTTTTGAGTTTAAGCTTTACTAGACTTACTAATCCTTCGTTAAGAAATGATGTAAAAAGTTAGTTTTGTATTTTTTAATGTCTTGTAAACAATACTATGTAATTTTGTTACAAAACAGTTTTTTATAGTAATAAACGGTAAGTCTGCTAAGTTCATTGGTGGCTCCAGCGGAGGGGGCAATTGCCCCTCCCAAAAATGCCCAGTGTATTTTTTTTTCATAGCCTAAAATTATATAATCATAGACCTAATATTAAATGAGTTAAATTTAAAATAAGACGATGTTTATTTCTATATAACCCTAAGAGCCGACGGTGCCCCCTCCCCAAAACTCGGGAACTAGAGCAGCCCCTGGCTTAGTTAAGAATTTTGTTTTGCCTATTATCCATATTACCCACATTTTCGATCATCCGGATTGCCTATGGTCCTACTTAGTCCAGATAAACAAGGTTTTACTGTACTTTTATTTGTTAAAATTTCCAGCCGACTGTTGAAAAAAGCCACATTTTCTCTACTAACTCAATAAGTTAATTTAAACTTACCTTATGTGAAGATTTATGTAAATATAATGGAATTTTAAATTATTCACATAATTAATTCCAGGAATGTTCTTCAATACAATTTCTTCAAGATAGTCATTCTAACGTGATTTTGAATATCACTCTTTTCTTGATTTATATCTACCTACGCTAATAATAGATATAAAGGATCTAATTTCCTAGATCTGAGATGATTATTGAATTGCATCATCAGAATTGTAAATGTGAGAACATGAATTCAACAGAATTTAAGAATTAGCTCTTGTTTACTTTAATTATAGAAAAAAATTTTACTTACAAGTGTTTAAAATGTTTTTAAATTATAATACACAAAAAGTCGATGAACATTATATACTGACATTTAAAAAACTTTTAATAAATCCTTCAATTTAAAAGTAACACATCTACATCTCAACATCTCATTACTTTTATTATATGCTTTTGTATTTCTGCAAGTGCTTTATAAACTAAAGATGTATTATTTTAAAAGCAGCAATAAGGCATATATTAGATTAACGTTAACAGTAAATTTATATTAAAAAATTCAGTATTTTTGGTAATTTTTTTAAAAATTTATAACTTGTTCTCAAACGACCATGAAATTAGATGACGGCCTCCAAATTTTCTTCAAAAATCTGACGGTCTGAGAAAACTCAAAAAACCAAAATTCAAATTACCAGCCGTTTGAAAGCACGTAATAAATATCCAAAACATTACAAATACGAGTCTTCAGAAAATTTACTTTGATTGAAATGTGGCTAAAAATAAACTACTGATTAATATCGTTTAAAACCGGCGGGAAAATAAATTTTATTTGCTAACGCATTTGTAAAAAAAAAAAATTAAGTAGCTGGTTAATGTCTTCGAATTAATAAAGAAACTATAATTAACGACTAATTCGGTTAATTAAGAACTCAGAAATCGGATATAAAAACGTGACAGAAATATCTTTTTTTTTTCTTTCTAACTTGAGTTTCTCGAGAAAGGCGCAGTTTACAACTAGACAATAAACAATGAGTTACTTCAGTAGCGGGTGGCAACAAAAGTAAGGTACCACCGAATGGCAACAATAAGAACGGAAGCCATGACACTTTAACGAAAACAAAACACACGTACAATCAAAATGTATATTTATTTCTTTGAATAGCTCTCACAGCATGAAAAATAAACCTGATCAAGCAAATACTTCGACTGCAACTCATATTTTCCCTTCAGCATCAAAAGAATAAAGATTATACGATCCATGGACTCATCCAGTTCTATGGACCGCGGCATTTTCAAATGTAGAGGAGTTTTATAAACACACTCATTATGGCACAGTTTGGGTGTTTTAAGTGAACTTCAACTATCTCTTACATTATAAATCATCAAAATTTCTTGAAACAAAAATAATTTCCACGGCAATTTCTATTAAACATGCATTCAAAAATTAATCGAAATATAAAAGGTTTTATAAAAATGAAAAATCTAAGTTGTTTTCATTATAATACGAAACAAATATATAAATTTAAGGTTATTCGAAAGAAGAAGCACTTTTCTTCAAAGAAACATCATAACATACCTAGTGTTCACGCGCTTCGATGAAAACAACCTATCAGGTTCATTTCCAAGATGGCTACTTTCAAGATGGCGGACGATTTGCGAGTGCGGTTACGGAAGTAAAACAAAATGGCGGCTAAGGGCATCAAACAATCTCATTTTGGGGTCATATGCTAAAGAAAAGCAAATTTTAAATAATTTTCAACGCCATACTAGCTAAATTTCCTGACTTATGATATTTACAGGCAACGTTTTGCATTTCGCTTAGAATAAATACTATTTAAAACTTCAAAAATGTTTTCAAACGTTCATCATGATTACAGATCTTATTCGGGTGTGTAGTTATATATTTTTAAGACTTAGCTGTCAAATGTTTAGCATCTTCAAGTAAATAAATAATAATAAATAATAATCTTATTATTTTCATTTCACACATTTCAAAAGAAAATGATTTATCAGAAGGAAATCCCCTTGGTCATGTATGTACAATTGGCCCAAAACTTTTACTATAGTATATTCTGCTTTTAAGATTCAATTTTATAAATTTATGTGGCTAGTATTTGAGGAATTTGAGTTAAATTTTTCAGAGGAAGTTGTGCAGAAACTTTGAGATGCTAATTGTATTATGTAGAATGAAAAGAATTGAATCTTAATCAGTAGAACGAAAAGAACTGAATCTTAAATTTTTTGTGTGTGAGAAGATGTATTTCAGCGCATTTTTCCTTCACTCTCATAATTGCCCAACTACTTTTCTGTCGAGAGCCCATTACTCTAAGACTATAACTATCAGAAATTTTCAGAACACCACTCGGAAATCTGGCATTCACAAAGGTTATATTCAGTATATTTAATAAGTTAATTACTATGTTACGAAAACATTACTAGAAAATTAAAATGGTTAATCGCATTTTTCCTTCACTTTCATAATTTCTCAACTATTTTTCTGTTGAGAGCCCATTACTCTAAGACTATAACTATCAAAAATTTTCAGAACACTAGTCGGGAATCTGGCATTTTCATGCTTCACAAGGGTTATCAGTGGCACAGCGAGCATAACTGGCACCCGGGGCACGATACGTTTTTGGAAAATCTTGTTTGTCTTGGGAACCATTTGGAGCCCCTCTGCGAGTGGCAGCCGGGGTATGATAGAACCCCCCCCCCCTCGCTACGCCACTGAGGGTTATATTCAGTATATTTAATAAGTCAATTTCTATATTACGAAAACGTTACTAGAAAATTAAAATGTTTCATGTGGTTGCCTGTTTTTTCTAATGAGAGCAGTTCTTAAAACTGGATTTAGTTTATTTACAATAAAAAGGGGACAATATTTCTCCAATAGCCCTCACTTTTATTTATTTATTTTTTTAACTAGGTAGAATTATAAGAGAAAGATATATTATGATGCTTAACGATGTACTTCCAGTTCAATTCATATTAAAGTTCCGATATCCAAATTTTAATATTAATTTTACGCTTCTAGGTTTAGTAGTTAAAAATGTTAGCGTACATGTACTTCGAATTTGAACAAATGTATTAATACGAAAAGGGCAAGTGTTGAAACATTTTAAAAAATAAAGTTTATTTTCTCATTTTAAAAAAAATTTCCATTAAACTTTATGTTACTTATTTTACCACAAAAGCTTTCTGTAGTTGATATTCCTGTTGCATACTAGCGGACTGAAGTTTCACTGGAATGCAAAGATGAACCAAATTAATGAATCTCGCTGTAAAAGTTAAACGAAATCTGAATGAAATTGTAAGTAATCAAAAAAGAAATATAACTGGGGGATAGGGGGAGTAATTATTTGACTAAATAATTCGTTATCTCGTACATGAAAACAGTTACTCTAGTTGAAGTGTACAGAAAAAATAATAAAATATTATAAATATAATAATATTCAATGGCGTGACTACGCAGTAGTAAGTATATAAACATCTAGACTTCAAGAATTAAAACTGGTAGAAAAAAGAAATTGCACTGTTATTGGTCATCCTTCCCTCAGAAAGGAAGATCTCTCCCCCCATTAAATAATTTCGGTTATGCCCCTGATCGTAACAGCATCGTAGATAAAAATTTGTCCTGTTTTAAGGTATTTTTATTTGAAATTAAAGATCGTGTCTCACACGGCAGTTGGTTATTTATATTTTATAAGAATATAAAGTCTCTTGACTTGATCTTGCCATTAATCAAGGGAAGAATTTTGTGTCATCAGACCTTCACCTTATAATAACGTTAATATCATTCAAAGGTAAATTAACAACACTAATTTGCACCCACAGCATGAAGTCAAAAAAACACTTTTCAAATCGATTCTTAGCTTATTCCAAATGGTAAATTTTTCGATTAAATAAATTAACAAATATAATATTAAGAGCTGTTTTTACTAAGAAAATAAGAAATCCTGCATGGAAATGTGGATAAGAAATTGTGAATAGTTTACATCTAAGAGATTTGTGAATGTCCGTCACAGTTTTATTATTATTCACGAGCATAGTGAATGCCAATAATTGTTTTTTTTTTTTTTTAATGAGTGCAGTGAGAGCAATATAAATTTAAAATACGATTTAAAAACTGTAACCTTAAATTCCAAATTTTTATTCTTTTATTCAATGATTTTCTATTTAATCTTTGTTTTGACCCTGACATTTTGCAAGCATGATCCAATAAATTGGAGGATTTAGCAAAATTTATTTTTCAATGATTACAGATAGGCTACAGATAAAGCATGTAAACCATTTCTTGATACAAAAAGGGGTGGGTAAAAGATTCATATAGATGAAATTCTAAATAATTATTATTTTTAAAACTAGAAATTTTAAGTTTTAGTGCATTGAATATGTCAAAATGACGCAATGGATTTTAAATGCAAGTGATACAACTTCTGAGCGTTTCTCCTGAATGCAATATGCTGAAAAATATCCACATAATATATTAATGGGGAACCCAGCAAACGATCCTTGATTTTACGAGCTCTAGAGTAATCTTTTTTGTATATTTACATTTCATGACGTCCAGTTTACTACCGCCACAGCAACTTTTCGAAATGAACTGATCAGGTGAGTTGCATCACGTTATCAAGGCGTTCATCACTATTATTACGGCTAACTTTTACAAAGTTGAGCAAGTAAAATGGCCTTAACAATATTATCAGAAGTCAATTATATTTGATTACTGATACTCACAACAAAAGGCAACCAATGTTTAGGCTACACTTCTAGAACTTTATCATCATCATTATTATTATTGCGTATAAATTTAGAGCTACTGCTTGATTTTGAAAGCTAAACATTAGAGAAATTAAGTTTCCATCTCTTGTCATTTATTTGCAAACTGCGTGGAACATTTTGGTTAAGAAACAACCAATATTTAACATTAAACTTGAATATATATTAGGGAAACAATTACATAGCAAAGGAAAGACCTAACATTCACTATGAAAAATAAATAACTTATCACTGTTTTAAAGGGAATATTTTAAGTTTTTTTTAGTCACTATTCTTTAATTTGGTGCTATTTTTTCTGCTTACTTGCATATAAAAAAATCGAAGCTTAATTGTCTCAGGGGAGGTGGGAGGGATTGATGGTCACTCTAAGTCCCGTATGCATTAAATACTTTTCACATGTAAGCTCGAATTTCGACTGATGCTTTGAATTTGAGATCTTAATTACTTACCTTATTCAGCATATACTCGTAATAATCTATTTAGTGCGAAATACGACGTGCAGGAACACAGGCATGGGGCGTCGGGGGGACAGTTGCCTTGCCCCCCCCCCCAACTTAACTTGAAATAAATTAAAACGTTAATAGAAGTTCAGCTAAATTCGGAAAATTGTAGAAAACTTTTAAGAAAGTTGGTTTTTTCTCGCTTTTTCAAACTGTGAAACTGAAGATAACGATTATGCCTTTAGCCTTAACATAGATTTTAACAATGATATGATCCATAACAAAAATTCTTTTTTCTCATTTTATTTACATTAGGGGTGTCCAACCCGCGGTCCGGGCCCGGGCTCAAGCCGAGTATTAAAAAAAAAAATTGCGGCCCAGTAAAAGAGCTCAAAGCGAAAAGGGGGGGGGGGATGATGGCATGTGGCCATTACAGGTCCCACTTTGTTCACTCAACAAACTAACAGTACATCATTTGAAATATTTTTAATTCTATACAAAATTCCGTATGCAATTTCTGTGCATTAATTTCATTACAAAAATGAAATGTCAAGTTTTTGCACATTTAACATTTCATGTTTGTAATGACCTTAATTGCCAAAAAATCGAAACCCTTTTCTGGTGGCGAGTTTATTAAGGAATGCATGGAAAGCGTGGCAGATATAGTTTGCCCTCATAAGGAAGATGATATCTACTAAAATCAGTTTGTCTCATCAAACTGTTTCCAGTAGAATTGACGAACTTGGAAAATACAGTGATTTCCGCTTATAAGAATCACGTTTGTTATTACTGTTTTTGATTCTTATAAGCGGTTGATTCTTATAACCGAAACTTTCCTTTGGACAGGCACACTTACACAAATATATACTTGTACATATATATATAAACACACAGGCACATATATACATAATTTACCATTAAATACTCTTTAATTTACGTTATTTATCATTTATTAAAATTATTTTTTATAATTTTAAAAATATTCAATTTCTAAACAAATACTATAACTCAATTTCTAAACCTATAAGTAACAACACATGATTATAAAATCAACAAGAGGCAGCTTCTCTTTGACTACACTTTGGAAGAGCATCATATCTAATTAACAAGTTCTGTTTTTCAGAAAAACTAAGAGTTTTCCTTGTTTTTATCATATTTGAATTCGACTATCAAAAAGTTCTAACACTAACTGGTAATTTTGTTAGAAAACTAAAGTGAATACTAGCGACGTATGCTTATTACAGTCTCAGACGAAGATTCACTTTATAGCTTACGTTTCACGGTTTGATTCTGAATTAAACCGTGAATCAGTATCTGGTTCATCTGATTCAGCAAAATGGATCCGTTTACGTTTCACGGTTTGAAGTGCTGAATCCACTGTCCCGTTTGCGTAAGTGATGGTGGACACTTCGCGGAAGATTTATGTGTTTCAGGGTCCAGAAATCCGCAACCAGGAAGTAAGTGGTGGGAAAAAAAGGAGTGCCTGTTTGGAGAAAAGTGAAATCGGACCAGGGCGGGTTAGATGCCCCTGGGTAAAGCTAATAAGACAGTGTTTAGCAAAAACGTATAAGGAGAAACTCTTATGTTATGTCTAAAGGAATGTATTTTGCGACTGTTTTCTCCACCCCAAAGTTTTATCAATCTTTCTTTTCAAAAAGTTAAGAAAGAATTTCGTACCTTTTGAGAGTTCAAGTGGCATTTTTTGGAAAAATGAAAGGAAGGCGAAGATTGCAAACTGATTCTTATAACCGGTGGATTGATTCTTTAAAGCGGAAATTTTAACATGGAAATAATACATTTGTTTTTGTTTTTGCGATATTGATTCTTATAAACGGTTGATTCTTATAACCACTGATCACTATAAGCGGTGGTTACTGTATATCGAAAACGAGTTAAAAAGTAAAACTTCTAGTTTTAAGTTTTATTCTTTGTCGATGGATGAAAAAATCGAGGCTACTCATGTGGCTCAATTTTTCATTTTTATTAGAGGTATAAATAACGAGTTTATTGTAACTGAAGAAGTGGTTTCTTTAGTACCGTTAAAAAACACGACAGACTTATATGAAGCAGTGAAAAAAATGTTGATGCTATTCTAATTAACTCTTGCTCTATCTGGTATCTTCTGGTATAGTTACAGATAGTGCCCCAGCAGTGATAGGCAAAAAGAGGGACTTGTCAAATTAATGGAAGATGGTGCCATTGCTGCTGAAAACTCTCGTTTGATGAAGTACCATTGCATAATACACCATGAAAATTCATGCGGAAAAGGTTTAAGAATGGACCATGTTATGAAAATCGTCGTCAAAACGGTGAATTTTATAAGGACTCGGGGATTGAATCATCGCCAGTTTCAGGAATTTCTTAAAAGCTTGGATGCTGAGTATGGTGATATCGTATACTTAACAGAAATAAGGTGGATCAATTGAGGGCAAATGTTAGAAAGATTTTATAGCCTACTTGATGAAATCGAATTGCTTAGAATATTGAAAAAAAAACTTGTGCCAGAACTTGATGATGACAAATGGCTTGCAGATTTAGCATTTTTGATAGATTTGACTGCCCATTTAAATGACTTATACACCCGTCTTCAGGGTAAAAACCAACATTTCAGTACAATGTTTCAAACCATAAACGTGTTCCAAAGGAAATTGAAACTATAGCAAGCCCTAGAAAATGTTCACAATTTTTGCATTTCGAGACGCTGAGCAAGAATAATTCTAAAATGTTAAAAAAGTACGCAGCCTTGCTTTCCGATTTAGTACAAGAATTTAAAAATAGACTTCAGGACTTTTGGAAAAATAAACAATTGTTTTTCATCTTTACTCCTCCATTCACAGTCGATATAGATATGCTGCCAGCAAATTTTCAAATGGAAGGCCTATAGTTGCAATCTGACATCTAACTTAAAGAGAAATTCAATAAAGTCTCTTTGTTGGACTTTTATAAATCATAATTGCCAAGAGATAAATATCCTTCACTGCATAGTCATCATTGTTTGGGAGCACGTACATCTGTGAACAACTACTTTCAAGAGTGAAGCACACTAAGAGTCAAATTAAAACCCAAATATCGGACGAACATCTTTAGATCTCCTTGAGAATTGCAACCACTTCATTTGAACTGAATATTGATGCATTAGTTTCTCAAATTCAATGCCAAATATCACTTTAATTGTATGACTCCAATAGTTATCTTTATAAATATAAGTATACGAAATAAATATGTTAACTTTATATTATACTTTTTATACCCATCAACTATTTTCAATGTTAGCTATATTTTTGAGTGGCCCAAAACGATTCGTCTTCTTTCATTGTGGCCCAAGGACGCTAAAAGGTTGGACACCCCTGATTTACATTATATTTTTCTCACTGTATAACTTTTGAATACCACTCAAACATCAATTCTATTGTTATTCAATTTTAAGAAAATCATAATTTTTCATATTTTAAGGACCGTCATATTTTATATTTTAAGGCAGTCAATGCGCTGAGGAGGGCCCTAACTTAATTCAATTTGTGCCCCCCCCCTCCCCTCCAAAAAAAGAAGTTAGAAACACGCTACGCCTATGAACACAGGAACCTGCTTCCCGAATTTTCAGTTTCCATGTTATAGGACAGTGGTCGGCAAACTCATTTAGTCAACAGAGCCAAATATCAACAGTACAACGATTGAAATTTCTTTTTAGAGCCAGATTTTTTAAACTTAAACTATATAGGTAGGTACATTGTTATTAACTTAATTAGGATACTCCAAAGCTGGCTTTTGCTAAAAAATCCTCAAAATGATTCAGGTACGTTCGCTGAGGTCGACCCCTCCCAACTCTCGTCTTGTATACTTATTTCGTCTATCTCCTTTCGTTCATCCTCTCTATATGTCCAAATCCTCTAAACATACCTTTCTCAATCCTCGACACTAGATCTTCTTTCACTCCACAACGCTCCCTAAAATTAACTTAATAAACTTTACTTAAAGTTTTAAGCCATAGTAAAACTATAGGTGCGTTGAATAAAACTTGATATCATACTTAATAACGATATTATTAATTGATAAAAATTAAATTGTAAGGTATCCATAAAATTAAATCATGACAATGACAGACAAACACTAATGGGAACAATGGCGTTGCATCTCCTCGGAAAGTTTGAGTAAGTCGGGTTTGTATATTGTTGTTTTTAATTTTAGGCACGATTCCAGGTTCTCCTCATCAGTTAGACTTCTCAATTTACTCTTGATGAGGTTCATGCTTGAAAACGATTGTTCGCATGAATTTATCGACCCAAATAAGGAAATAACAGCAAACGCTAGTTTTTTTTCATCTGATTATATGTATGAGTCGGGAATACTATTCCAGGTGTTAAAAATCAACATATCTTACTTCTCCAGGTCTTTCAAAGCAGACCACTTGTTCTGTGAACTAAGTTCACATTTGTTTTTCTCAAATACTAGGTGGCGCGTGAGATTAAATTACGATAAATTTTATAGCGGGGTTGGTGGTTTGTAGCAGGATGAAAGAAGAACCGGTACATTTGTAGCAATTGTTTAACAATGGTGCGTAAGGGTAATACAAAACCAATTACAAAACGCCACAATATTGGAGGTGAAGCATAGCACAAAACAGGGGAACATGAGATATGTACACGCCAAAACGCCTTTGTAGACAATATTAAAAGTCAATTACGACAAAAACTCGTGGAAAATTTGATATTTACATTATAAAACCTCTTTGTGCAACATTATTTGACAGTGCCGTTTCGACGCATCCGGGGAAAGAACTTTAGGGCCAAAAGTCTATTTATCGCTTCGATTTTCTAACAAACAATACAATGTGTCATTCTCAATGAACAATTCGTCAGAAGAGAACTTAATCTTTAAATTGGTACCTCGTTTATCGATTTTGGTTCAGTATGGAGGGATAAAAAAAAACACCTTTTAGAAGTGCGAGTAATATATGGATAGATATATTTCTATATCAGCACAAAGACGTTCAAATTTCGAGCTCCACAATTCTTTGTTTTTCAAATCAATTGCATTTCAAAGTTGCCAATGTCAATATTAAAGGGAGAAAAATTTAATTCCGTTACAGTAGCATTAAGAGGTTTTTTTAAGAAATGCTAACGTCACTTTGCTGTTTCTGACTTCCTGAAACCTGTTGAGAAAATCTTCCCTCCTATTTAAAAGCTTTGTTTTCAAATAGCAGATATCAATATCAGAATTATTTTCTTGGCGATGTTTCAATAGGCTTGGAAAGTGAATCAAAGTTGATGTATCAAAATCTTGAGCAAAAAGAGATTATTTGTTTTCGAATGAAATAACTTCTTCTAACATCAAAAAAAGCGTGTTTCCTTTCCTCTGTAGTTTACGATTAAGCTGATATACGGACTTGTAGATGAGACGTAACGTCTACCATGAAAGTAATTTTTTGGATCCACTGATCGTTCGTTAGTTCTGGAAGTGAAACACCCTTCTCAAGGAGAAATGCTTTAATTTCTGTTTTTAAGGAAGCGAAACGTTTCAAAAAGTTTCCTCCTGATTACCAACGTACCTTGTTATACAGCAGAAGATCTGCGTACTCACTCTCCATTTCACCTAAAAATTCTTTTAATTGTCTATGATTAAGAGCTTTGGTTATAATGGAGTTGATAATCTTAATCATCAATTCCATAACTTTGCAAATTTCTTCTGGAAATGTCTGCGCACAAAGCCCTTATTGAGAAATGATGCAATGGTAAGTAAGTATCTCGTGATAAAGTTTTTCTTTCAAATAGCAACAAACCCGTTTCTTACTCCTTCAATACTTTTGGCCCCGTCTGTTGAAATTTAGACAATTTTACAGAGTTGAATATGATGTTTTTCAATGCACTCAATTACAGCATTTTCTATATCCTCTCCACGTGTTTGACCTTTGAGTAGCAATAATCCTAAATGTTCTTCTTTAGAACCTGTAGATCAGGGGTTTTCAACCTTTCAGGCTCTGTGCCCCCCTTTGAATACTGATGTGAGGTCACGCCCCCCCCCCCACCACCACCATATGTGGTCAATACAAATAGTACAATTGGAATTTGAAACTGAAGCTGGTTATTAAATGAAAATATAGAATAGATAATTTCATACACAAAATTTAATATTACTACACATATCTTAATTTGGAACATATTATTATTAGAACACATGAAATCAAAGAATTAAACACAGATCAAATATATTTGAGGTAATCAAGGATCTAGGTGAGGTTGGCATGTAATACCAGTCACTTTCACAACATTGATGAGAGGGCAGGCACTGTTTGTGCTTGACAAGTTTTTGAATATTAGGTTGTAACTGTGACAAAGCACACCTCAGGTCACTTTCAACGTCCAGCTTTGCTAGATATTTTGACTTTATGTCTGCAATATTTTGACTTTATGTATGTTAATGCTGAAAATCCAGATTCAAGGAGATATGTGGATGAAAACTGCGTTAACAACCTCAAAGCTTCCAAGCAACAAAAGAGAATTTGAATGGAGAGAGGGAAAAATTAATTACAAAGGCAAAGCAACTGAGCGAGAAACCATTTCCAAGCTCTTGCAGTGTTGCCAAACTTAAGACCGTTATCGTATTTTTACAATTACGACAATTATCGTGTTCGTGTTCGCATGTCGAAAATACGTTACTTTTACATTGTGACCGCAAAATTGAGTACAGTAAATTACAGTTAGTTTTAATTAAATTTTTTTTTTTTTAACTTTTTTTTTTAAACTCACGCCTCCCTTGAAATTCTTCTACGCCCCCCAGGTTGAGAACCGCTGCTGTATATGAACTAAATCCTACAAAAAGTGAAACTTGCGCTGTATCATTTATGTCACAAGACTCGGCAACTGCTATTGATAAAGATGAAACCAACTTAAGATCTTTGACTTGCTGGTTGGTTATATTCGAAGACATTTTGACTAGTCTAGTCTTTCCTGTGGGAACACGCGCTGGAAGTAATACATTGTAGAACACGATACAAAGATACGACTTGACGATAGGCGTTGACATTTAATCTTTCTGGAAATGTTTTCTCATTAAGTCGCTTCAGAGCACTCGCCTAAAGATAAAGACATATAAACATCAACTAAGTATGCAAAAAAAAAAAAAAAATAAGAACACCAGTTTCAATCGCGCACTGTACGTGGTATTTTGTGGAAGAGCCACACTTAAGGGGCCAAAGAGCCACGGTTTGCCGACCACGGTTTGTACAGGAAATATTCAAAAGCATATATTCCCATCAGGAACCTGAAAAATATTCGTAATATCCTCTTGAAGTTTAATTCTAAAATGCTACCTTAATAAAAAATTAAAAAATTTTCAGTGAATCTTCTGATCCTGTCTAGTGACTGAGTTCTCAAGTTTCATTCTTTGAGATGTCATTGAAAAATCGTTTCCATGGCTGAACCCGATTTGTAGAGGTAGCTGATTAAATGCGATCTATTTTATTGATCTACAATGTAACATTTTTACACCAGTCAGTTTATAGAGGCATCTAATCAGTGGCGTACATAGACCATTTGGGGCCCGGGGGCGGATTTATTTTTGAGGGTTCCCCCTTAAGAAAAACAAAAAAGGAAATTTATTTAACTTTTTCTCATGACAGCTAGCCTTTCTTTGCCTTAATCAGATCGTCTTCACAGACTATTGACCTGTGCAGAGAAAAAATAGACAGAATAAGGGAGCGAACTCGTGCAGTATGAGGTGAGCAATGATCATTACTGTTTAAGTGTTAAATTAAAAAAAAGTCTTACCTCAAGGCCTGGGTTCGAGCAATCGAACCAACGACGTTCCGCACAACACAGCTCCGAAACCAACGTTCTAGCCATGAGCTCGCTAACTTATAGTTTGGTACAAGATGAAAATCAATTGTACGACGCTGGTTTTTGTTGTATGAATTTTTCTTCTGGCCAAGGGGGACTACAAAAGGCTAGGCTGTTTTATTAATCAAAGCATTAATAGTTAAAGACAAAATTCACATTAAAAAGAAAAGGAGCCGGTTTGGAGCCAATACTTACTTATAATATTACGGTAGCTTCAAGGAAAACCAAAGAAATACTTCACTTTGATCTACATTAACTTTATTGGTAATTCAACTTAAAAACATTTTACTTTTCACAAGGCAATATACATTTACAGTATCAGCCATCTAATCTATAAAATGTATAAATGTAAGTCACTCAGCTGGAAGATGTTTAATAACTTAGATGGTTAAAATTGAGGCATGCTTTGGTATACAAAAATGGCAACACAACTCGGTGAAATATAAATTCGGCGGAAAGTATCTTCTGACGCGAAAACTTCGTATCTCTTCAGATTAGAAATGTGCGTAATTCCACAGCGTAGTCAGAACGTATACATCGTAGGCAGAAACATTTTCAGAATGGAGGCTCAATGCTTGTAGAAAACGATTACAGGCCATTTTCGTTACGGAGTTGTAAAGATTTAACAAGAGGCTAAATTTCAGATTCGATGGTGCTCGTGTGCCTATGGTCCTAAATCTGATCGATCGGACAGCCCTTCTCATGCAGTGCAAACAGGGATAATCAAGAATTAACCCTTAAACTGCGTCATTTTAGAATTATATATTATTTGAATTTGTCAGGCGCTAAAGAATGTTGCTGTTGTTCTTGCTAAGCCCCCTGTTCAAGAAAATACTAGATCAGGTCCACGAGGCTCTGTCGCTTGAGCAAATGAGTGGCAACAGCATTCTGATCCTCAGCAATCATGCTGACAGGGATTCCCGAACAGTCTACAACAGGGGTGGGCATTAAGTCGATCGCGATCGACCGGTTGACCACCAAGACATTTTGGGGTGACCGCCTTTACTAAGACCTAAGACGCGCATACTAAAAAGACACATATTTATGGACAACTTTATAAATTACAGTTTACAGAGTTGTATCGATGACAACTGATGGGGCCCCATCAATGACAGGCACAGTCAATGGATTTTTGGCTATGTGTATCAGGAACGATGACTTGCCGCATTTCTTTTCTTATCATTGCATTATTCACCAACAGGCCCTCTGCTGCAAAATTCTAAATATGCGTCATATTATGGGAATTTGCATGAAAATTGGGAACTCAATTCGAGGAAGAAGTCTTCAGAGAAGAATGTTTTGGGCCCAACTAGAAGAAAACAAATCTAATTACGGGGAATTGTTATATCATGCAGATGTTCGTTGGTTAAGTCGGAGTATATTTTTATAACGATTCAGGGACCTACTACAAGAGGTAAAAGTTTTTTTTTAAATCAAAAGATGAAGCGTACGTTGAACTTAGTGATGACGTTTGGTTGGTGGATTTAGCTTTTGTTGTTGATATTACAAGCCATCTTAATGAATCTTAATGAATTAAAATTACAATCGCAAGGAAACAATCAAACAATAGTAGAATTGATTGGATTTGTTAATACTTTCAAAAACAAGTTAAAGCTAATATCTTCCCAGTTGATGAAGAATGAACTAAAAAATTTCAAAAAAATTTTTGACGAGTTGTTTAAAAACGAAGGTACATTAAACAAAGAGAAATATTATGATGAAATAATAAAACTTCACTCCGAATTTGAGAGACAATTTCAAGAATTTACTAGACTAGAACCAATTGTTACATTCATGTGTTACCCATTTGGCAATGTTGATGTGGAAGAAGTAACTGAAAATATAAATTTTATATTCTCTTTATCTCTTGAGGAAAACGAAGTTTTTCTCCTTCAAAATGACATAAAGCACGTAGTTCAGAACCTAAGAATAACTTTTGGAATCTAATGGATGAAGTAAAGTATCCTAATTTAAAAAAAAGTTGCATTTTATTTAACATCGCTCTTTGGATCTACCTACCTGTGTGAATCTGCCTTTTCAACGATTAATATAATCAAGACAACATATCGCTCCCGTCTAACAGATGACCACTTAGAATCCAGTGCAAGATTAGCAGTTAGTAATTATATACCGAGACATTTAAGATTGGCGGACAGTATGCAGACTAATTCTTCTACTAACTATAACACTACGAGAACTAACTTTAAATGAAAATGATTCATTTTTTAATGTATTTTGAGTTGTTTGCATCATTTGATATTATCATATTTGTGGCTATTATTATGTTTGTATCATGCGTTTTGCTTTAAACGCGGTTTTAAAAGAGTAAGTTTTTTTTTAATGTAGTTATGTAGGTAAGTACATATTCCGTATTTATTATTAAGTTATAATAAATATTGTAGACCCTTTTTTTAGGCTCCCCACACCTACGCCACTGGGTGGACCGCAACACCGTGAAAAAATTAGAAGTAGCCCGTACCCTGGAAAAGTCTGCCCACCCCTGGGAAGGAGTCGCAGAACAGGGTCAAAGGGGAAAGACCCTGAGATAATTCTAAATGTGCAGAGTTTTAGAATGACCCCTTCGTAAGAGGGCAAGTCATCGGCCCACCGTGAAGGCATCCAACAGAGTTTATGATAACTTGGTCATCGCGATGGAGCACATCCCTCGCTCCGACACTTATCTAGAAGGTGTTCAGATTAGTGCCTCTCTCGCACGTTGACTTTAGCCACCAACCCAGGCCTTGGTCCAGGTCCTGGTAGTCGTCTGCAACTATATCGAGTTGCCCCATAGAGCCAAACCCTTACAATCCCTAGCAATAAACATTACAACATAAAATAGAGCCATACTCGCTATTAACACAAATCTTTATTAAAAAAAAATACAATGGGATTACATCTAGATAAATTTATGACAAGTTGCGTGAGAGCCTTTATAAGTTATACAAATTTGACAAGCATTATGTTGATTGGACGTGAATGTCCATCAGCTCTTTAACGATTTTATTCACTACTGGGCTGCAGTAGTGATCGTTAAAGAATTTGTGTTTGGTCCAATTTCGGGCGTCCCTTGGCAGGTTTTCGCCGTGTTCTTCGAAATGTCTGCATTCGAACAGACAGTGCTCGACTGTCTGTTCCTCCCCTCCATCTTCCCAAAGAATCTGGCTTGATAAGAGGGCAAGGGCAGACTGATTGGATTACTTTAGACCAGTCATTCCCAAAGTGGTCTATATCAGGGGTTTCCAACTTACAAGTGTCCAAGGGCCGCAATCGAAAACACCTGTCTAGTGGCGGGCTGCAATTTAATCAGGACCATAGCCAGGACTTTTTTTCTTGAGGGAGAGGGATTTGGAGGATTTGTGTATGGTATGTACTATGAAATTTTTAAAAATTCGAAGATGAATCTCCAACAACGACCTTGATTATAACTGGCCAACTTTCGTTAAATTACCCAGACACACACAAAAAAAGTCAAATAAGAAGTGGGTATTTAAATAAGAAGTGAGGGGGGTATGAAATAGAACATGAGTAGACACCCTACTTTTGATGGAATTCGAGGAAAATCAATCTTTTTTGTAAATGAACAGAATTTGAAAACAATATAGATTTTTACAAAAACATTTTTCGTTAACTAGGAATATCTAAATTGATGCTGCAAATCATTTTCCTAGAAGTCTTCGCGGGCCGCATGCGTCCCGCGGACCGCCAGTTGGAAACCCTTGGTCTATATCGACCCCCAGGGGTCGATGTAGACCTACAAGGGGTCCATGCCAGTGAAAAATAAAATTGGGGGTGCACGAGATGTAAATGGGGTCCACGAGTTAGACAGGCCGTCACCAAAATTTTAGCTTCCCGTAAATGTAATAATCCGCCTAACACAGATAGTACCTATGGAGGTATTTACGTAACACGAGTACTTTCTTATAATAGATAGATACATTTCCTAATTAAATGCATATTTCATAAAATTGTGTAAGAAATCTATTCACTTCTCGGTCTCAATACGTGTAACTTGTGTTGTGACATCATGGACTCGAACGGTTACAGTGAGTGCCAGCAGGTGGCCGTTATATTGAACTTGTCAGTTTCCCAATTTGTCACAGACAAACTGCCAGGATGACCTTTCAGCCTACGTTCAACATTTAAATGTCCTTCACACAGACTTTGAAATTAGGTTTGAAGATGTATAAACCCTCTCAAAGTGAGTAGCTCTGTGTCAGCTTCAAAAACACTTTTAAAGTTGATGAATTTGTAAAAAATCAGTATTAGGATAGCAGGGGGTCTACCCAAAACAGAAAAAAAATCAGCAGGGAGTCTACGGGACAAGCAAGTTTGGGGACTGTAAGGAGTTCGCCGAATGGTAGCGTATAGAAGACGACGATACAATCCAGTAATATTAAATGAAATGATTTATTATAAGGAGATGAAGTCGATGAAATATTTACAATACTGTAGAGTATACCCTCTAATTAACGTGCAGGGAACACATTCAGCTGACGAACATCAGTCGATACTATCGGTACTTGGTCTAAACACTAGAGTCTATTTCTTCTTATCAGGAAACTCCGGAAATTACTCCAGCTCGAAGTCTCTATACCGCTGATAATTTAGCGAACAGATCCGTCTGGGATCTAAAAACATAAGCTATTTCCAATAGCTATAACGGTTCCTTCTGGGAACGAGTCGAGAAAATCTTGGCTGCTCACAAGGACTTAAATGCGATCGACAAGGTGTCGAAAAAACTTCGCCTCGCCTGAGGACTTAAAAAGAATCGTAAGCTACGGCTTCAATGCCGGAGTAGCGACCTCTAGATGCAGACTCTAATAGCTAGAACTGTTTCTCCTCGAAACAGTTCTAGCTCTTTCGACAGGAAGTCGGAAAGAGCTTTGCCTCGCACGAGGACTTATAAAGAATCATAAGCTACGGCTTTAATGCCGGAGCAGCGACCTCTAGATGCTGACTGATTTTTTTTAGTTCGTAGCGACACAACTCGTAGCTCTAGCGCTGCGATCGCTCGATATTTAAAAGCGTTTTTATTGGCGCCTTTAAAGTGACATCACTTTTCAGAAGTTCGATTGGTGCTTAGAGTCCTTCGTCAGCACATCAGCTGGTTTCTTTAGGTCACGTAATCTTCCCCGATCATCATCGATCAAGGGGTTGACCGAAACTAATGTCTTTTGAACTTTATGTCAAAATCTCAGACCTACTGTTGCCTCGCCTCCAAGAGTGCATTGTCTGGGACGATTGCTTCTAGCGTTGGGTTGTCCGCTGTATTTCCTCTGGATTCTACGGTTGTCTCCTGTTGAGACGTGAATTGATTGAGAGGGTTTTACTATATTGTGAGGATCAATGGATTCTTGACAGGACCTCTGCTTTAGACCAAGGCCGTACACACTGAAGAAAAATTCAAGATACATCACTCAGAATCTAATATTCATTGTTTTGCAGTTAGATTTCTGGTTGCATTAAAAAAAAATTGATACGGCGATAGCTTTTTGTTGAGAAATGGGGTTTGCCAGTTTTAGAATAGGAACTATGCAGGGAATTTTTTTCATTAATGTGGTACTTCGTATTTTATACGAAGTAGCAAATCGTATTTTATACGACCTGCAAATGAGGGATTTAGGTAGATCCAATCACAAGAAAGAAGAAAAGAAGTAATTCTTGTGGAATTATATGCTTTAAATTTAATTCTTTAAAGTAAAGAGGAAATTTTTGTAATTAATTTCATTGCAAACATCATTATATTTTATACTTAGGGGTTTGGTGCTGGTTTTATTCTAATTTAATTCCTTTTTTGATATAAATATATCGAAATTGAATTTTTGCATTAAATTAAAGTGAAATAAACATAAAAATATGTGAAACTTTTATTCTTATCCTACATTTATATTGCATCTGCGTACATAAATTTTTATTTGGCTACTAAAAAATTGAGATTCCCGAGGAAAATAATTTTGTCTGTTTCAAGTTATTGCTCATCTCGAATATCATGTTTTGTGGCATATATATATATATATATATATATATATATACAGAGGCTGTTCACACATTTTTTAGACGATGTATATTGTATTCACAAAACTAAATTACATAAAATTCTTGTGTTTTAAATGTTCTGTTTGACATCCCTTATTCTGAACTATCTTTCGACACCGCAATTGCCTTTTAATTTCTTTACTAATCGCAGTTTATCCGAATATAACTGGCACTATCGTATATAACTGGTCACGCTCTAATACAGGGGTTCTTAAACTTATGTAGTCCGAGGACCCCCTCTTGAACAACATTTCTTTTTGCGGACCCCATCCCGACTCTAGGCATTTTAAGTCGTTTTTGAGACTTGAATCTCGTAGGCACTACATTATAATAAATATTGGCAAAAATGTATCGTTGGTTATTTTAATAAATGGTCTTGCGTAGGGTTTGACGGTTTTCCAAACCCAGTTTTTAAAATAAATTTGTCACATTTGAAAACCGGTTTTTAAATTAAGAAAACCGGTTTAAAAGAATTCAAATTATTATGTAAAAATTAATTTTTAACTTATTTGATTTCTCGAAGACCCCGAAGAAAAACTTACTAATCCAAAGACACTGGAAGTTGAACTTTCACTATTTGAGGCAACGGATAAAAGATCCAAAAACTTGGATTTGTTATTTGATGCCCTGAAAACTATAAAACCAAGCTCGGGAGCTAGTGAACGAGCATTTTCAATTTCAGGCAATTTTGTGTCCAAAATAAGAACAAGACTTAGCCACCGTTCAGTGGATATTTTATGTTTTTTAAAATCCTATTTTCTTAGGAGAAATTAAAATTAGTCAAATAAATATAAATATTTTTTGAAATTTGAAATTTTTGTTTGAATTTCGTTATTTTGTGTAAGTAATGTGTAATCCTTAATTTTTTTTTAATATTTTGATTTTGATATTGATTTCGTTTTTTATTATTTTATATAAATTAAATAAAATATTTTCCCTTATTCTATTTTTTTTGACAAAATTCGAAAACCGGCTAATACCGGTTTTTTGGAAATCTGGAATTCGAAAACCGGTTTTTCAAAAAGTAGGTTTTTGTATAAACCCTAGTCTTGCGCA